>WOGR01002225.1:0-17940 GCA_015342045.1 Leptinotarsa lineolata | reverse complement strand
CTAAACTTTTCTGTTGAGTTCAGATTCTATAAAATGAAGTATAGAGATTTTTCTCAACACTTCAGGTGGATTCAAGCTCAAATACGATGCACCTACTAGGAAACAAACCTGAACTGCAGCTGCACCTGTAAATAAATGCTGAAAAGACACAACTGATATTGGGTAAAGTATAGGGCAGTTTAATAAATATTGAATTGGAAATTTTCGATACAAATGAATCAAACAAGAACAGCCAAAATCTAAATCTTGAAATTGAAGAAAATCGCGACTTATTCTGAGAAATTGTTTTATGTTCTTTCCAAACTGTTTAGAGCAAATTTATAAACACACTCCTTAAAGTCTTTGTTCTCAGGTTCTGTGCAGAATAGTTTTATGGTCAATGTTAATTCATGAAATATTTCAATTTTTCTTCAGGTAACCATAATATATTTTATGTGGAAATCTTTTCTTATTTATATCTGCAAATATAATGTGTTGAAATACCTTGGTGGCCTTGTGAAGATCAAGAGGTTTCTTCTTCCGGCTGGAATACCATAAATGCAGGAACCCTCGGTGGATTATTCATTGGATCCCAAATATCTCAAGTAAGTATTACTTGTAGACCTTTTTAACACTAAATATTTTGTTATTTGTTCAATAAATGGAAGTTTTTTTTATAATAATCTAGAAATAACGGGAGAAAATTTACCTTCAGATGCTACAAGCTGAATCCTGTTGTTGATCAAAAAGCTGAACATCAATTATTTTGCTTAGCTACCAAAAATTTATTTCTGTTATTTCTAATTTCCAACTTTTTTATCTCAACAATTTGTAAAGCTACAACTTTGCTATCCGTTTCAGTTTTACAATAGATCTTTCATTTATAATTTCGCACAAACTTTTCTAATCTCACCTTTTCCTGATAATATGAATTCTTTAGTAACATTTCATCATTCCCGTATCCAAGCAAACATTTTCTAATCTAAATTTCCGAAATTTCACAATTTTCAAAATAATACAATGAGTTCATATTGTATCTTCTCATTTTATTTATCAGATACCATTTTAATTTCTGTAGACAGTAATCACTAACCTCTATCGATTGTCTTTTCCATGTAAACTAATTAAATTCTGTAGGTAAACGTAGAATTTTGAATTTATCGCTTTTCAAGACTGCTTTTTGACAAGTCTTTGAAATTTTATACTAGTACAGGGTGATCTAGCTGTACTTTGTATGGGGTGATCCAATTGTCATTCTCACTCTGAATTCTCCTGAGATGTTGGTATTTTCTCAATTTATTGTTCTAAGTGAGTTCTGGAGGCCCTATTACGTCTATGAATACATCATCGTCAGTTTCAGCATTAGACTCTTTCTCCATGAACCCCTCTTGTTCTTTTGCTTCTCTTAAGGGTGGCGGTGTCCATGAACTGAAAATTTGTTCTTTTATCAAATTTCGTGTTTTTTTGGTTCCCAATGGATATAATCTTCAGCGATTCAAATCCAATGTGAATCACCACTTTCGCACAAGCACCGCTTTTAGAGTGCCTCAAGGTTTATCCTGTAGTGCTTGTGTTTTTTCCTTGAAAAAATAGTTTGATAAATTTTCAATAGTTGACTGTCTACAAATACTCACCTCAGTTGGTTGTAGCAAAATATAATATCATACCACATACATCTCCTAAAGGCGGTGAGGGTAGCGATAAGCTGAAAAAATTATATTTTATCAAATTTCATATTTTTTGATTCATAGTCTAGTAGTCTTCAATAAAATTGAATGTCTTTAAACAATTACTTCAATTCGCCAAAACAAAAACAAAAAATATTACATATATTGCAAACCATGTTTGCAAGAATAATAATAAATAAGTAACTGATTTGCGGCTACCCTTGATATCTCGCACGTGTTATAGGAGATGTATGATTGGTATGCCCTCTACATACATCCACTATACGCCAATCCCGATAAATGATTAGCGTTATAATGACTCCCTTATCACTCTTTACTTGTAGTTTGTATCACATTGAATAATGTAATTTGTCACATTTCTACTTTCTCTCCTTTTATTTTAAAAATTATTTTTACAAAACCACGACGAAAACTCATGAAAGTATAGTGGTTTTATTGAACACTGATAACACAACAAGCGACGTTTTTTCAACGCTGACACCACATATTCCAGTTTTTGACACAGTGTCACAACATACTCCAAACATTTTATATATAGTCTTCCTTTGATAATAATGAAAAATGCTTCGTTGGGTCCATGAAGAAATTATACCCATGTGTGGTTATTGTAGTTCCCCAATAACTGGGAGAAAGTCAACACATATATTGAAACATTCAAGGTGTTCCTTTTGTAAAAAACAATTTTGGAAAGAACGAACGTTTTTGAATCATATTTGTAAATTCAAAGAAAATTGTTATGTGCTGTGAGTTTTATACAGAACTATGTGTAATTTTTTAAAAACACCAAGCCTATTTTCAGATTGAAAAAGATGGACATGTGGCCTAGCATCTTGAAGGATTGTAGAAACATTAATTAGGGAAAAAACAAAATGTCTAGATGTACTAATAGATTCGCGTTTTTGATAGGATCTTCACCACAAACAGTTATGTAGCTATTATCGTATTTTTTTTTGTATTACGATCGCAATGTATATATGCAAAATGTTTTGTGTTGTGTATTCACCCTTGTGACATAATTATTATATAAATTACTATAAGTACACAACATGGGTTTTTTGTTTTAGACATTCAGATAGTCTAATCAGTTTCCTGTGTAACGAATTGAAAGTTATTGTTTTATCGCTACAGTACCAGCGTTACTTCCATACAAAATGCCAGAATGCGAGTTTCTTTTACGAATCGAAATTTTATCGTAAAATTTTCAAATCTTTTCACTTATAATCTATTCGGTTAAATGTTATCAAGACGTTGATCTAGTTTTTGTAGTATTTTCAATATATCATTTTTTGTTTAGTATCATTATGTGATTGAAGAACAGTTACGATGAGGGTGATTTATTTCAAATTCGATTTTCTATCGATGGTGAAATATTTTTTGTTAAAAATTTGTATGTAAATGAAGAGGAAAGCTCAGAGGTGATTTTAGAAGATGACATTTTCGAATCAGTCAGTGCTTCGTTAGTTTTGACCCCCAACCCTCTCGAAAACGTCATTATGTTCATTTTGATGAATCATTATCATACAACACTTCTTAAATGAGTTTATGTAGAGAACCTCACTATTTTGTTACGTTTTTAAAGGTTACATAACATAAAAGACATTTTGCGGGATATCTTGAATGAAAAAAAAATCCACTACATGGTGTATCCTGAACCCAAAAAGAAACAAAAGACATGTTCTGGAATCTACGATAAAAGAAGAACACAAACAAGGTATGTATATTTTTCCTGTTCTTTAACACAAGATAGCTTGAAAAAGTTCGTTGACACATAAAGTAACTCCTTCTTTCTCAGTCTTAAAATTCATACATAAAGTGAATCATATATGTTTGTTCAGAATTTTCAACATATTGTGTCTTATACAAATTTGTGAATCGATTGAACATGCATTCGTTTCAGTGCTCCGAGAGAAAAATTTTATTCTTCTCCATTAATTGTCCTACTATAATAAATGATTGCCTATTCTTTGTCATATATTCTGAGGATGCAATTTTTTTTTATTATTTGGACGAGATGTTGCCTGTCGGAGAGATCTGGCAGGGGTTAGGTCGGTGGGAATTCCTTTTATCCTCATCCTACACAATAAGATATTCCATCCTCAGCAACTGCATACAACCACGTCGTCGATAATTATTAAATTTGACCTAAAACTGCCATCATGAAAACATTTCAAGCAATATCCTTCACTGAATGCTCTATGATCATACATAAGACATGTGATCATTCAATTTTTGCCCAACTATGAAAATAGTTCAAACAACACTCGTAGAATAATGTTTGTACTTTACCTTTTACTAACCTAAGATGTAAGAATCTAGGCATGTTTTTATCCAACATTACTTATATTTGAGTCCAAAATATCTGTACCTAAAAGTATAACATCGTATTTAATTCAGACGAATATGCATTTTTTATCATTAATAACACATTATGTTCGGTCAATCATGTGTCTTTTGATTTTCGTCATCATTTTGAAGAATTCAGTTGGCTGATTGATGTTATAGGCTGTTTCTCTAAACTTACTCACGAATGAATTCAGCATGAACATAATTTCACAAATGTTATATTCAAATGATTCTTTCAACAAATATATATTTTACTATTAAAACTCTACCAATACACTTATTTTGGAGTTATCTGTACATCATATATTACGAAAAATTTTGAAAAACACGTTAATATTTTCCCCACAATGACATTTGAATGACTTCGAAGTGTGTGAGTAATTCATTTCCGTTCTGAGTACGCATTACTCATGCAATATTTGACTAACTCTTTTTTAAAAATTATTCTGAAGTTTTTCTGTGTCTTTTGATTTTTGTCATCATTTTGAATAATTCAGTTAGTTGATTGATATATTAGACTGGTTCTCCAAACTTATCCACAAATGTTTTCAACATGAACATTATTTCACAAATATTATATTTGAATGATTTTTTCAACAAATATTCATTTTCCTATTAAAACTCTATGAATATACTTATTTTGGAGTTATTTTCGCTTCATATATATTATAAAAAATTTTGAAAAACATACATCAATATTTTCCCCACAACCACATTTGAATGACTTCGAAGTGTGTGAGTAATTCGTACGCATTCTGAGTACGCATTATTCTGAAATTTTTCTATGTCTTTTGATTTTTGTCATCATTTTGAAGAATTCCGTTGGCTGATTGATGTTTTAGACTGGTTCGCTAAACTTATTCACAAATAAATTCAGCATGAACATAATTTCACATATATTATATTTAAATGAATTTTCCAACAAATATATATTTTACTATTGAAACTCTGCAAATATATATTTTATATTTGAAGCTATTTTCGCTTCAATAAATTGAAGCGAAAATAGCTTCAAAGTTTAATGTAAAAGTTTGAAAATGCAGTGCAGTGCAGTGGATTTATATATGAAAACAGATATCCTTCTCCTCGCTGACGTATTTGAACAATTTAATGCAAGTTGCCTCAGGACTCATAATCTGGATCCCATCCACTACTTTACGCTACTAAGCCTCACGTGAGATGTGATGCTCAAATACACTAAAGTTGAATTGGAACAACTCACCGATCCTGACATGTTTCTATTTGTTGAACGAAGGATTCGAGGTGGACTTAGCTAAGTTTGTTCTGAGATGAAAGCTCATGCGAACAATAAATATTTGAACAATTATGACCCTTCAAATCCTGATACATATTTCATGTATTTCGATGTGAACAACCAGTATATGTGGGCGATGTCTCAGTATTTGCCATATAACGAGTTTAAGTGGTGCGATACCAATACCAGGACTATCAGGTATTCCCAGTGACAACTTCACAATAACACTGTGCCTGAATTGTAATAGGGCAATAATGCTTTGGAAGACGACTGGACGTTTCTCAAGCTGAATATTTTGAAAAAAAACCACCAACGAATCATGCGTAGTATGTAACGTTATACTCAATCTAAATTGGTTAACTCTGAAGTGCCAAGTCAATGCTTTTGTTTTGAAAAACATTCATATCAGAGATAATGCTAGGTCTTGCATACATCACTTAGATGGAAATGGTATTTTCCTAGGACAAATTCTTCCTGGGATGCAGTTCAATTTTTGATCATGTATAATGAAAAAAAATAATTTGGTAGCTTTCTTGCAAGAACTTAGGAATGTACAGAACATGTTAGAATGGGATTACCAGCATGAAGAAAGTTTCACAGATGAAGAATTCAAATCGATGATTACAATCAATAAGGATTAGTTCCGCAATATCTATACATACTGTGATTCTGTACCAGTAGAAGGTGGAGACAGATATATTTATAGAAAAGATCTCCTGGCTTTTTTGTGCAAACTTGAACAAGGGCTCTCCGACGATATTTTGAAAGTCATTTTCAAATATACTTCACGGCAATGCACAAGTATGACGACTTCAAATGTGAGAAGATCACTTGCACAAAGATTCGTCTCAGAAAATATTGGTTTCGATTCAATCACTCGGGAACGAGACATTCAACGCCATGTTAATCAGTTTACAAATATATTATTTATTCCAAATCCCGAACAGCATGAAGCCATTGAATACATAGATGGGACCTATCGTGAAATGGAGAAAACAATATTCGACCACAATATCAACCCATCATCTTTATCATTTGAGGGACTTTCTTCTTATCGGTGGAGCGATTATTAACAAATACCACCCAGTGATTGAAATGAGAGGGGCAGATGCAGAATCAGCCCAACTGATTCTGGAAAGATCTCGCCAAATAAATAGGGTACAGAACATAATAGAGAAAGAAAATCTCAAGAGGAGACGGGGAAGATTGATACCATTGGACCATAATCATTTTCGTCATTTTGCTAGGCTGACTCTGTACTATTTATGAGATTTGACTGTCGGTACATATCAATTGAGAATTGCTGCATCTCATTCACAAGATTCAAATCAGAGGAAAGCACCAAATGAACTTAATTCTGATACCTCACTTCGATATCCCGGATTACTTCGATTCAGAGTATTTTCCCGTCACCGCAATGACAAAAATATATGATGTGGATATAGTATACACATGAAAATTATAACCCTATAACAGATTATTATTGTACTTGTGAGGCAGGTGTCAGAACACTGGGCACATGTGCTCATATATCAAGTGTTCTTTGATTTATTGGATATTCCAGAAATAAACAAACTGTTGGACTCCATTATCGATACGATAAATTGAAATGGATATGAGGTTCCACCTCATTTCCATTTCGACTGAATGCGCTTCAGTTCGTGCAATAAACTCTTCATTGGTATTCTGCTGATTGATTGTTATTTCAATGTATATTCTTTGTTTTATTAGAATTCCACGAAGTGTTATTTTTCAATAAATCCTGCGACACGTTTCTTTGTACATATTCTGTAATACAATTGACTTCCATTATTGTCCCCTGTATCACCCCCTATACATCAATCGAATCATCTTCTATATAATCATATCCATATCCATCGACTAACTCTCTCACAATCTATTGTTTCCATAATGTTATAAACATTATTTTTTCATTCCTCAGATTATGGCTTTATACGTCACCCTGTGAGGTCTGCAGTTATTGACAAACGGTGCTGTAAAGACACAAGAAGACACAAGACCCTTGAAAGAATTGCTAAAGCGCATGCTGAAATTCCCGAGAGGTATGAAGTTGCAAAATAACCCGGCTCATTTCTCCCGTTTTACTACCAAATTCCCCATTTTTCCGACTTTGAGCACTTTTTTCTCAAAAACTGTTCATTATTTTTCATTGTGCCTGTGAAGATTTTTGATTAGAACATTGAAAAGGTCATCATACCAAAAAATCAGCAGAATTCACCGAAAGCCGTTTTCCATAAAGTTTATGCGCGGTACTTTGAAAAAAATTTCGATAGCCAATGGATTTAAACACTCTATAGATGAGAATGGAGTACTACTCGTTTTTCTAATTGTATTCGAATTATATACCTGAAGTGAATCTAATGGATTTTCTCTTCAATTAATTTATTGTAAATATCTTTGCTCACGGGTAAGCCATACACGATACTTGTTCTCAATATCTGATGATGCTGAAAAAGGAAATTGGCTGAATACTAAATGAATTGCGAATATCATCTTGAATTGTTGCTCCGACCATCGGTATTTGCTGAAGAGATATTCCGCTGCTTGTAGGACAATTTCTGTATCCAGGTTTGTTGTTAATAAATTGTTTTTCTTGAAAACTTCATGAAGAAAGAAATTAACAGTTTCGAAATATATTCATTGTTTTTTGGTATCACATCTGAATTTGCTTGAAATTTTTCTTCCAAATCGAAAAAAAAATTATGGTACTCAAAAGCACTGTAAACGCTGACTAGTCTCAAAGTGTTTCATCGTGTTTATGCATTAAGGAGAATAATCACTAATAATATTAATTAACAGTGAACAATTCAACCATGACAAAAACAAAATTATATTCACACTATTCACAGCTAATGAAACATACACGAAACTATTCGAATAGGGACAGTAGACAGTGGAAATTTAGAAGTTAATTACAATACCAACAAGTCTATATCTCATTTGATCAACATATAAGACTCCCGTTACTATATATAAATTCCAACCAAATTATAGGACACATACATAACGAGAGCCATTTGAACCCGTAAATACAAGGGTACCCAAAGGGACCACTACACGTTCGGTAATGATGTCATTCCAGCAGATCATTACAGAAACATCATTACTAAAAATTCTTCCTTTATTTCCTGCATTATTTTCCACACCTCACATTTTCATTATTACTAATATTGTTTCATCATCATTATTATGTTTCAAGTGGTGTAGAAATCACATAGACTGTGTTTTAATTGATTATGGACTTAAAGAAAAAGCCATGTCTAGCTATAATTATTGTTACTGTTACAATTAGTGTAACTGAAAAAAATAGGTGATACGAAAGAAGTTATTTAACGGAGTGCCATAAAATTCATGTTATATTTCGCACAAACGACGTTACATATGATTCAACCCTAACACGGAATGCCTGTGGAGGGATAAATATCGCTGATTTGTAGGAATAACTAATTATTCTGACCTGAAATGGTAATGAATTATTGAATGGGTGAAAAATAGTATAATAAATGTCAGTGATATAAAAATAATGAAAAAGAGACATGATGAAATATGTAGAAATTGTAAAATTACAAAAAAGAAAAAAGTTTCAAACCATACCTTCGGGTTATCAAATGGAAATGTCTTAAAATAGCTTAGTTTAATATATTTTCTTCTATCTCATTTTCTATTTTCATCATTTCCTTCATTTCTTATTGTTTGTAAATTTTCGTGATTGTGATTTACCCACTTATTGATTTATTTCCAATTGGCGTTCTGATAGTTTTCAATTTATACTTATTGTTTATCCACTGTTTTGTAATACTCATTTGAATATTTTGTATTTCCGTGAATTTATTCACCGTCGTCTCTCCTGTATAATTATTGAAAAAATTGAGTTGGTATTTGTGACTTTGCCGTTACAAGGCTCGAAAAAATGAAATATGATCTTTGAAGTACGCAAAAACCTCTTCAAGTTTTCACTCATGCCTGCCCCGTGTTTGTGCGTGTAAGTGTGCCATCAATCATTTTGTCTACTTTGTATCCCCTTGAGAGGTCATCTGAGGTCTCTTGGATTTCACCCTTCTTCCAAGAGGAAACAGTTATATATGTTGGATCAATAAGGGGGGTCGAAATAGAAGTATGAATCAAATATTGACAATTATTCGATAGTTCCCAAGAACCTCCTGTTATCTATTTAGAATTTCGTAGATATAGGTCAGTTAGTAGAACCTAGGGGGTGTTTCATTTTGTTCAAAAAGATGGAAAGGGAAAATGTTATTTGAAAATTTGTTCTGCCTATCTTTCTAAGATATCAACACGACGAAATATGTTTTTGTGATATTTATTTCATGACCTTAGTTTATACTTTTATGAATTATTATTACGTTATACTTTTAGTTGACATTTTTTATTAAAATTCATTACGAGATTGTATCAAACTGTGTGTATTGTAGCGAGTCAGTACGGGAAAAAAGTTAGAGATTGAAGACGTCAGTGAGAAACGAATCCGTGAGGTGAGGCAAGTATGCTGAAAATAGTGATAAAAGATGATATTTTTTATAAAAAGATGACAGACGAGCATAATCTGTCCCAAAAGACAAAGTTGAAGACTCTGAAGTAAATAGCCAAAAGAAATTGGATCTCAACGTCAAGTAAGCTTCTCATTTTTACCATTGATGTGATACAAGACCAAGAATAAACGATATTCACTTTCAAAACGAACTTTTGATCTGAATTTCAGAATAAAAGTCTACATACTGCTAGCTACGATTTTTTGGTATGATTTAATTGACTGGTGGTCAATCACTGGCGTTATTCATTGGTAATAGTATAGTTAATTTATAACAGATTAAATTATTTTTCAGGTCGAATTGAATAATAATTCGAAGTCATTTGACCTCTCAACACCGATAGAAAATATTTTCAGATAGTTTTGCAACAATCTGTAAAAACGTTCAGTAAATATGGTAATTATATTAATGATCTCTGAAATTTGCCAGTGAAAATTGAAATTTGATAGAAAAACACAATAATTGAACACTACACCAGAAAGTGCTTGAGATTGGAGTCAAACTATGTGTTAACGTCGATTCGTTGGGAGTGAAAAGATGTCCCGAAATGTTCAAAAACAAACTAATAGCAATTCATCTTTTGGGTGCGGAGAGAATGTGGAATAAATCGAAAGAATTGGGTCCATCTATTTTTTTCCCAAGACGATTTAAAAAAAATGTTTTGGAGGTTTTTCGAGAACGTTCGCAACCGTAGTTTTGATTTTTTCCATCATCCATCACCATCACCAAGATCTATTCACAAATTTTCTCTTTTTCTCTCATCACTTTCATTCCCGAGTGCAGGCTTCTTCTGAATACGAGTAGGTATACAACCAAATAAGGTTAATTTTGTCATTTGTCAATTGAAGGCGCGATACCACTAGTTATATTTGTTTGAGACAATATTTCACCATGAAATTCTGTATTATATATTTAGGAGATGATTTATTGTGACGTTCAAACTTTCTGTAAAATACGTAATGAATGTTATCACCAACGATAAACAAGATATATTACAAATTGTGAATCAAAAATTCATGTTTCATTTATATTTAATATACTTACGTATACTTATGTGAAAGTTTGATTTTGATACCTTAAATGATAAAAAAATTGCTCAAACTCACGGAAGATGGGTAGGCTCAAAGTGAGTGGGCCTATTCGACCCTCTATTGCAAGCCACGAGTTTATTGTAGTTCGCACAAATTCAAACTCGACTAAATCAATCCAGCTTCTTAACGAAGTCCATTATTTTATTTGGTGAGTAATATTTTAGGAATATCCTCTACGACAGCCATATTTGTGCACTGAAAAGATTCTAGACGATTGGTTATTATAAAGGTTGTTTGATGTTCAAAGTGCAAAAATTTCACCTCATTAACAGCAGCATCTGTAAATCAGCTATACCTGAAGATATATTAGATTTAACCATGTAGGGCTTTTTCCTTCTAGTTTGGGTGAATCACTCTTTGAGTATTATCGTTAGTTCACTTACTCAGGATAAGTTTTTTTTCGTTTGCTTAAGAGTTTGGTGCAGACAGATTCATAAGATTCGATGTGACAGCAAAGAGAGTTGGAGTAGTTTAGTCTATTCTATTTCCCCTGTAGATTCAGGATCGGATTCTTTGGTTACTTTGCGGTTCATAAAATGAGTATCATGTCAGAGCTCTGCATTACCGGCGATAGAAATTCCTGTATTTCTAAAGTTTCGTTACATCAGAGTCATACTATTCGGTTTGGATACACACATCTAAGGTTGGTAAAACCTTTTCCGGTAGGAGTATTTCAACTCTCAATCTCAAGGCGGAATACCTATTCATAGGTAGTGAAACGCAATAATTTCAAAATATTTCATTAGAAAGTTTAGTTTTTTGAGAGTGAAAACAAATCAGGAATATTCGTTTGCGATTCGTACTGATACTGTCTTGGGAATATCTTTCATTTTGAACAATGCCAATCAATTAATTTAACTGGAATAACGTGGAAAATACCCGAAACAAACGAGACGTATTAATTGTTTTTGTAATGGAGATACGATTGGAACATTACCAACGAAAACTCAACATTCATAGTAGATTCAATTGATATGTTATTCTAAGAAGATAAACACAAGTTTATCTGTTATTCATTCAAAATATCGGATTCGGGAATTTCAAGCAATGTCTTTGCACGGGCTTGAAGTTGGAATCAAATGAATGCGACACTTAATTCAGAAACCGTTTTTGATTAATGTTACTTTGAATTTTCTGTATAAAACACATTCTTGTGAATCGAAACTTTATAAAATATTTCGGCCGTGGATTTTCCTATCACAGAGTTTGCCATGGCAGAACATCTGTGATCCAGAAACTTTCACTATTTTTCATTTTATCGGGATATTCGAAGTGGACGAAGACTTCTGTTTTTCTGATTCGAGATGAATCGGTAAACCATGTGGATGTGTAAGAAAGCGAATGAACTGAACACTCTCATGTCAAAATATTGATGACAAATAAAATGTGTTTCTAATTTTTTATATTTTCATTTTCTTGTGTTGTATTAAAAATTATGAATGATTAAATTTTCATTCCGTGAGGTTTTTAATTTCAAGTGACGTTAGTTACATTATGTAACCGTCAATGTATTTCTGTATTATCAACTTACACTCTTCTAATTAAAAACAAAATTATGAATTATGTAACAATACTCTGTAAATTGATTAGGTCATTCAGACACTGACTATTATTAAACACGGTATTTTATAGTAGCTATTGAGGAGTATCCAGGAGAATCATTAAAAACCAACTCAAAACAGAATATTTTGGAAAAGAAAGGCTTTTGGTTTTCTACTTCTCCATCTTCATACCAACATGAACTCTTCACAAAAAACTGATCTCTCCTAAAAATATACCCAATTGAAACAACTTTTTTTGGATAATATTTTAAAATTGACCTATTGGACAAACCACATGAAAGCAACACCTCTAGTTCTTTCCATATGTGATAAAGTTGATATAAAAATAATAATTACTTCACTATGGAATATGTCTATATCTAGGGTACAAAAATGTTATATATCATTTCACAAAATCTTTGATATTTTTAGAAATATTCAAAGTATTTTACTTTATATACCTATATGTATTAAATTTTGATTAACACAAAAACAGTGACTTCCAGGAAACAGGATCAAAACTGTTTAGTGGGGAATTTTATGATAAACAATAGTGCTAATTTCGAACTTTTGGATCTTGTGATTTGAATCCCAAATATTTGAGAAACGGTGATTGTACAAATTTTATAATAAAAATAAAATAATCCATTTTATCTTGAATTTCAGCAGTTCGGACTTCCATTGTCTAAAATTTGTAAAATGATTTGAAATCCCTGAAATAAACAATATAATTGAAATTTAAAAAAATAGCTAAAAAAGGCAAATATATTAAGCAAAAAACTTGAAAAGAATTCACAGTGAAATAAAATACAAATTTTATCTTATTATCCGATTGATTTTGAGATATCTAGAAAAATGTTTTTTTTTTAAATTCGACATTGCTAAATTTGGGTTTGTTGAAACTTTTGAGAGATTATTCTTGATAACATAATACAGGACTGTTGAAAATATTTGCCGGCTGAAATTTTATAGGTAGTAAAAATCTAATAGTCTAAGAAAACCATTCTGTTCCAAAACAACTAGTCTCTTCACTATATATCTTTTGAATGAGTTGCGTCCACCAAGCTGAAAATGCCAAAATATGTTTACAAGATAATAAGTTTTCCAGACGGAATGCTTTTTTATGTAGTCATCAGTTAACGATCCCATGTCGGTGTTTTCAAAGATAAATTTCGTATATCATTGCGAAGAAGACACTGCGTAAAAATAACTCTCAAATGCTTATTGACCTACTGAAACTGTTTTTATTAGAGAGGTTGTCAACATTGATTTTCATTTGGAGAGCTAGCCAGACTTTATGTAAGAACTTTTTATTGATATCGTCGTGGAAATTATGTGTTATGAATTACAGAAATTCTCTAGAAAGTTTTCATCCAACTTATGAAAATCAATTGAAGAAGAGAGTAAAGAGTTTGACTGTAATTGAATCAGCCGAGTTCAGCCAACTATATCGCTGAAATTCGAAAAACAAATAAAACCAGACGTAAATTCTGACTTATAACATATCCGAGACGAAATTGTAACTTGACAGTAATTAACTCATAACAATAAAACTAATGATTTTTACCATGGTCGTAAAATATATTTAGGAATAATAATAATATTTATTTGACTACGTTACATAACATAATATGTTTGTAGCAAGTCATGTTTGGCTTCACATTTAAAATACAGTAACAATACAGTTACAGTTGAAAATTTGCAGGTAATCAAGAAGAAGTAGTGATATGTGTGTTACCACAAAAATGTGTTCTGAAGTCATCGACAGAATAGAAGCAATGCCTCAACAAATAATTTTTCAATTTTCTCTTGTAATTATTCTGACTGAGCTCTTTGAAATCTTGGGGCAAGATATTGTACAGAGAGTAATCTATTGAATTTTTTTGTGATAAGTGAAGACGAAATCGATTTGTTCTAATGTGGTGAGCATTTCGTGTGTTATATAAGAGCAGTCTCTTCGAACGCGACGAAAACAATTATAAAGAAATATTTAGAAAGTACGTCAAACCTATTCTATCCAAGACAGATTTGAAAGGACCCCTAAGACTTTTAGTCCTACATTTTAACAATCTATAATATTTTGTAGCATCCCAACTATTCAGTATTCAGACCAGAATTAACTTGAGATTTTATCTGTAGTTTAATGGAAATTAGAGGTTGCATTCGTTAAAAAGTATATCCAGTCGAATTATACAGCCAAATCAACAAAGTTCATTGCTTCGATTCGAAATTGAATATTTTGAATGAAATCTATTATTTAAATTGTCAGTCTATCTTTCTTGTTTTCCTATATACTAGTCAATACCACAATCCGAATAATATTTCACATATATAAATTGATGGATGTAGCCGTTACTACATAGTAAGAGATCATCATGAAAAATGAGAAATGAAAGTTCCTATGTTTTTATACCACTTGTATTTGTAACTAACGTTAGTGCAATTTCGTTCTACAAGAATACTTTTAAACGATTTCAGTTTATTGTATACGTTTAAAAATGTCCTTGTAGGACCAAACTCCAGTAACGTTAGTGACAAATACAAGTGGTATAAAAACATAAGAATTTTCATTTCTCATTTTTCATTTCACATATACTTTAGGACAACTAGTGACCTTGCAGTTGAAAAAAGGCATTGAATGAGATTTTGATTTAGAATTAAGGCCACAGTTAAAAACGAGCAATTGATTTTTATAAGTAAGTTGATTTTCATTAGTACTATCTATAAAAGCTACGAAACGAACGTTTGAAGGGATAACTTCGTTTATCCCATCTAGCAAGTCCTCTGAAGACTCCTGAAAGTTGCAGTTCGTATAGGCGACGACAGCAATCATTCCATTTGGATTCTAGGACATCAGCTGCGGATGCACATCTTGACCGAATTCACATCTGAACCGGATATAATAATGTCAGGAGAAACAATTCTGCTTTCTACTTCGATAAGTATGTTGGGGGGTTGAAATTGACCTCAATATGTTTTGGCAGAATCAAAGGCTGTTTCTCAATAGTTTGGAATACTGTCCCGTTGTCAGAATATATAACTGAAACTCTTCCTCTACTCGTTATAAATCGCCTCAGTGATGATAAAAATGCGTCTGTTGATAGAGATTTTACCAGTTCCAGATGCACTGCTCGATATACTGCACAGGTAAACAGTACGATTCAAGACTTCTCTTCCCCTTTCAGGTACAACGGTCCAGCTAAATGAACTCCCGTTATCTCAAAAGCGGACACATTTTTTATCCTATCTTTCGGTAGTGGCGCAAAAAGGTGTATTTATGCATTTACTTCTGAATCGTTTGCACTGGATACATTTTTCTATCACTTCTTTGACAAACTTTCTTTCCTTCAGTATACAAAATCTTTTACCAAGTATTCCAAGAAGTGTTTGAGCCCCTGCGTGAAGATGTATTTTATGTTGTTCCTCGATCAATTTCTTAACAATATCATGTTCATATGGTAAAACAACAGAATACTTGAAATCGTTACTGTCATCACCCAGTATAAGTTTAGTTTGTACACGTGTAATATCATTTTTGTCTATCATCAAATGAAGATTTCCAATTGATTTCTTATTCGAACTGAAGCTTCCTCTCTGTATAAGTTTCAAAATACAAAGTTATGCCATTTCTTCTTCATGGAAAGTTATTTCACCAGTCCTAATTTGATTTTTCTTTGAAGAGTTATTACAAAATCTTAAAATATAACTCATCATTCTCACAATTTTCGTAAATTTGGAGAAGTATCCGAAATGTCTGGAGAAATTTTCACTTTGTGCGAAGTTAACAGAAACCGTTTTTCTCTGTTCAATATTTATATCCTCCGTTGAACAAATTATTTCTGCATGAAGCCAATTTTCTGGACTCTGTTTTAACCACTGAGGACCTTCCCACCACTTCAATTCAGTGTATTCGCAGTGCATCCTCGCGTGCAATATCTGCCGGATTTTGGTCCTCTGATACATGATACCAATCATCAATACTGCCGCATGAATTTATTTCTGTCACGCGATTCCCCACGAATGTATTCCAGGATCCTTTTGTTCTTATCCATGTTAGGGCTACCATGGAATCACTCAAATAAAATGTTTTCAACTGTTTCATCTCTTCCACCCTCTTGATAGATTGACATAATCTTACTCCAGTGACTGTACTCAATAAATCAAGCCTTGGTATTGTAATGTTTTTGATGCTGTCCTAGATTTAGCCTGAATGAGTTGTAGAACTACTTCCTTTTTGTTTCTGTTCTTAGAAATACACAAGATGCATAGCTGCTTTACTGGAATCGCAAAATACATGGATAGAAACATTTTCAGGAATGAAATGAGTTAAATTATCAAGCGATCTAGAAATTTTATATACATTGAGGAAATCATATCCACTTCGAATACTTTTTCAAAGATCGTTTGATATAGGGATTTTTCCAAGCGTATGGAAAAAATTTTTCCTTTCTCCAGTATTCAAAAGTGGAAACAGAAATGATATTCAGAATTACAGGGTATTTAAAAAGTTTTTTGTATTCCCAAAGTATTTGAGTCTTTAATTACAGATGAAACACTCAATAATTTCAAACATGTCATAATAGATGAACAACATGGGTTTTAACATTGTGTTTAAACATTGTGATATCTCTGTGTATGACCTTGAGTTTTTCAAGACAGTGCAATCTACCAATGATATTGAATGTATTCAGAATGACCTGGATAGATTTTGTACCTTACTGTGATACTAATTGTTTAAAAGTTAACGTTAAGAAATGTAATGTGTTGAGATTTCATAGAATAAGGCAGCCTGTCATTGGAAACTACTCCGTTAATGATGTAACTCTTCCACCTGTCAATAGCTTATGCGATTTGGAGATTACTTTTGATGAAGATCTCAGCTTTGTTGATCATGTCAATAATATCTGTGATGAAGCAATCAGAATGCTTGGATTCATCAAAAGAAATACCCGCCATATTACAGACTATGATGCTCTAAAGTCATTATACTTTTCACTGGTTTGGAGTGTTTTGGAATATAATAGTGTTATTTGGTGTCCTCTTCATGCTTGTTATAAAGAGAGACTTGAAAAAGTGCAAAATCGTTTCACCAAATATCTAATTTGGAAACTTAGCCTACCTTACTTTGGACTCAACTCACAAATGTGGCTTTCGGTATTGGATTTATTGTCACTTGAGGACAGACGTAAACTTGCAATGGTTCTGTTCCTTCATGAAATAATTAACTTCCACTACAATTGTTCAGCTATTTTAGATGAGCTTGCCTTTCTGTAAACTCCAGAGCCTTAAGAAGTAATCACACTTTTACATTTGGGTTGCGATTCCACAGGACTAACTATGGCTCGATGGCAATAAGTTGAAGACTTCAGAAAAATTTCAATACATACTTTTCAGAACTTGATCTTTTTCATCTGTCAAATTTGAAATTCAAAAAAATGGCGATCAGACGACTTCGTCGAGCGATTGTTAATTGAA
>WOGR01002224.1:0-12585 GCA_015342045.1 Leptinotarsa lineolata | reverse complement strand
TAACTTTATTTTTTCAAATGGAAAGGGGGTGGCTCGTCGGCTTTTTGTGAAAGATCATTTTCTTACGAATAATTTGATGCCACACACTTTCACTTCATTTTCTCCCCCAAATTTGGTTTTTCTCTCTCCAATGATAAAAAAGTTATAGGAGTGAGCCAACTTAGAGAATCACCCGCTATACGTAAAGAAATATAAGTCTTTGTTTTTTATTTGAAAATGATTAATTTGCAAATTTACTTATTTCTAGTATTTCGACTAGGTAAAATAACTAACCAGAACTATACCCGTTTTCAAGAATTAATTCTGTATTCTACCCAATTATTTATTCAAAATCTACCTGTTCTACCAAACTCAATCATTAATCTAATAAGTTTACTATTAACCTGTGTTATATATAAAAACTGTAGAATTGTTTGATATACGAGTTACTGATGTAGCTACCGTATAGCGAAACGCATTTTAAATGAAAATTTTTTGTGAGTTAATAAGAAAAACATAAATTCTGTTATCTTTTTCCATTGTGCTACTTATACTACTTTCTCAAAGCGAATTTATTCTTCCAAAAACAAAATATAAATTGTTTGAAAATTAAGTTATCATAAATTATACGTCTTAGTACAAAAATCATCTCTTTAGTTCAAAAAAAATTATTAAGAAAATATTAACTACTGGAAATAAAAGAATCAATGTTTCGTAAATGGTACCTTCCACAGTTAATGGTGGAATTAGCATAGACAAATTATGTTTTCTGCAAATACATTGAGGGGAATAGGTCTTTCGGGGTACCGGTCTCTCAAGTCGAAACACAGCATATTTGCCCTTTGTTGTCGTTTGCAAACAACAGTTGATAAAGTTGCTAGGTATACTATCTGTAATCAACATGTCATCTTCAGTCTTGAAGATGAATTTATAAGATTTTTTACTTGCATAACTCCGCTGTAAGTGCCAAATTACCATACAGAATAACAGATATTCGTGTCACATTGTCAGCTATTTTATTATTCCTGAACAGAGATGCAATCTTCATAGCCTAGAGCACTATAATTATATTTGTTTAACAAACGTAAATTAGCATAAATAACGATGAAAATACACAGGCTGATGAAGGCAACAGCATTCGTATCAATTCTGCGCCCATTACTTTGTCATTAAATACCGATAAAGTGGATGTACTGACCCAGAGCAAACATGCCACTGTATAATCAATATTGTTTTTAATCGAATGATTTTCTTTCCTTCATTGAATTCATAATGTATATCTTGAATTAAGAAACGGGTTGAACTGATGATAACATTTCATTTTGTGAGAAATGAAAACAACGCTGGATTTTTAACGAATTTTAGCTAATGGACACGCTGGTGTTGGGTTGTAATTTCTTAGGTATGATGTGAAATTTTTCATGCACGAATTCTACTTTCATTCTGAAGACAACATTCAAGTGAAGCAGATTGAGTTGTATGAATTTACAAACGCCTCCATAGGAAAAATTCCAGAGGAAACAGATCTGGTGATCGTGGGGGCCATTCGATGAAACCCCACAGTGCATAGTACAGAGGAGCGTTGAAACATCAGTTGGTCTTCCAGATGACTTTGGTCATTCGCAATGTTCTTCGATGAAAATTCAATCGTGTCTTCAAGCAGTTTCAGACACAGTTTCTCTGATAGATTTAAAACCCGACGATATACGATTACCAAAAATACCAACTCATTTGATTTTTGTTGACGTTGCACATGTATCTCATGAAATATATGGGGATTCGAAGCAACCCAGTATCAATTTAGTGTACCATTTGAGATAAAAGATCATCATCAGTAAAACAAATGTTGAAATAAGTGACGGTGCTGCAGGTGGGAAAAGAAAATGTTCCCCTATGATCTAAAATCGATCTGTCTGAGCGTTTTTCCACATCTACGATATTATTACCCAAAACAGGAATGTCGTGTTTTCGTTGGGAAACCCTGTATATTAATTTCGGAATGGCATTTTCAGCACAGTACCGTTTGAAAAAGACAATCTAGTCCATTGAAATGTCACAATGTAGGGACCGAATATTGCATTTTTCAGCGGACGCAAGTTTATTTTTGGGATATGTGTGGGGGGTCAATAGAAGCTTGACCTCAAGTTTGTGGGGTCGCTACCCTTGTCCCCCGGCCGCCATGTTGGAAAAATAGGTGAAAACACTTTTATCGCGATATTTCGGAAACTATGTGTTTTACGAAAATTTTGTGCAGTCATAATTTGTAGCAAATTGTTTTGCCTACAAATATATTCATATAACTTTCTGCCCTAAATCAAAAATTAAAGAAGTTATAAGCAAAAAAGTGAGAAAAATAAAAAAAAATTTTTTGCTCTGTTTTTTAAACATTTTACAAAAAAATTACCCTCCTCGAATTTTTCCCTTTAATTTTTTTCAATTTCATTCATTTAAAACGCTGTAACAGCGCTCCAAACTTGACCGGGTTTGTCAATGCTCATGAGAATTAGCACCTTTTTCATTTGCATTATTCGCTGAGGATGGCATGAGGAAAGGAACTGAGTCGGCTTTGTTGAAAGTTTTTGCACCACTGGTGATTTAGGATCGGAATTCGTCATTAAACAACATCCTTGAGAAGTATATCCGGTATGTGCAAGAACATTATGGACTATCTGCAACAATAATATTTGATGGTTACAGACTCTACGTCATAGGTGGCGGGGAAAAGAGTTAGGAATGAATAAGTAACAAAAATTTTGTAAGAATATATTCACAATTGAAAAGAAATCAACTTTGGAGCGCTATAACAGCGTTTTAAATTGATGAAATAAAAAAATCATAGAGAAAAATTTTCCTCAAAAGATCATCTACAAGTATGGTCTGAAGTAATTTTTTTGTAAAATGTATTAAAAAATGTTATAGATTAAAAAATAAAATTTTTATAAAAATTTTCTAACTTTTTTGCTTATAACTTCTTAAATTTTCAATTAAGGGCAAAAAGTTATATAAACATATTTGTAGGCAAAACAATTTGCTACAAATTATAGCTACAAATTATTTGTGAGACGCATAGTTTCCAAAATATCGCAAAAAAAGTATTTTCACCCTTTTTTCCAAGATGGCAGTCGGGGGACAAGGGTGGCGACCTCACAAACTTGAGGTTAAGCTTCTATTGACCCCCACACATGTCCCAAAACTAAAATTGCGCCATCTAAAAAATGCAATATTCGGTCCTTAAATTGCAACATTTCAATGGACTAATCTTTTTATTCCCAATTTCACATTTTTTAAACCAAATGTAATCATGACACGTTATTCATTGAAGTACGTTCTGATAATCATCAATGAATTCGAAAAAGAGTCACGAACGATAGAGAACATCACGCAAAATGGATATCTCTGATACGTCTGCGTGCAAGGAATGGTCCAGCCAAAGTCCTTCATGAATTTTGATGGAAACCGTTGTGTTTTCAACGAATGGAATTTCTTCCAGAGAAGGACTTATTGTGAAAACAAAATCCAGACACATCTCTTTGTTTTTCCTCCGGGAGGGCCACTGTTTGGTCTAGCAATAGGATAGTTACTTTTCTCTTCAGTTTTTTTCCATACAATCGGAATCAGTTTGAATATAATGGAAACAAATAGATTGGAATGAAACATGACATGGAGATACTCATCTGTTGAAAAAATAAGGTGAATTTTCTTTTTTTTTTAATATTTTTCATTCAACAATTTCTATTTTGTCTTCTCCAAAGTAGTTCCCCTCATTCATAATACTTTTGTTCCGGCGTTTCTCCGGTCTTCGAGGCAGTTCTGATATGCACTTTTTGGTATGGCCTTGATCTCTTTCAGCTATTCGGTTTTAATCTCATCAATCGTCGCAGAACGCCGTCCTTTCATGGGTCTCTTCAATCTTGAGAACAGAAAAAAGTCGCAGGGGGGCAAATCTGGTGAATACGGTGGCTTAGGCATGATCACTCCCTATTGACCGTACAACCATGTGGCAAGAACTCCTGATGCACTACGCCACGACAATCGAAAAAAGCAGTGACCAAAATTTTGACATTTGATCGAATTGGCGTGCTTTTTTTGATCTTGGCTCTCCTGGGCTCTTCCGTTGAGACGATTGGACGTTGATTTCATAACCATGTACCCATGATTCGTCACCAGTTATGATCCTTTCAAGCAAATCTGGATAGCCGTTGACGTCATTCAAGAATTCCTGAACGATTTTCATGCGATGGTTTTTTTTGTTCGAAATTCAGCAATTTTGAAATGGACTTCGCTGCCATATGCTTCATAAAAATTCACCTTTTTAACATACCTCGTACAGGACGATCGATTTCAACTTGCTATCTTTCAACTCGTGTTAGAAATCACACGTTAGAAGGTAAGACCTCGTTAGTCCTTAGCTCGCAAAAGTTTCGACTTTTGAGGGTTGTCGTTCGTAGAAGGGCGACAGGGCGGAAAAATAGACAGATAAACAAACAATCGAAATGTATCTTTTATCTACGTGAGAACAGTAAAAAAACTTACTTTTTTAGAGTCTGCAAATCACGAAAATTAAAAAGAAGGAATACATATGAGCGGGTACTTGGGATAAGTCATATAATCCTGCAGATCCTTCAGAACCCCAATATATTTCATAAAAAACGCACTAAAGGAAACGCTTTCAATAGAGAACAGTGAATGGCGAAAATATATAACGATATCGATCAAAAAGGTTTTATCATGAATCGCAATTATAAACCAAGAGTTTGAATAAGGGGAAACTTTCCTTCGAAATTCCGCAAGGTGTAAATTGTTCATTGAAAGCGCATTCATTCGATTAGATTGCGAAGGAGAATTATAAAAGAACATCCGGCCGTAAGATAAAGATCTCGATTACTTCCTTTTCGATTAGTATGTTCGCTGAGCAATTCGATAGAAGGTGGAAAGACAAATTAACAAGTCTTCTGGTAATCTGATAATCCAATTTCGCTGCAGCATAGAACGAATTAACATTGATTATTACTAGAAAGCACTCTGTACAGCAATTCACACATCTGTGTTGTTGTGCAACCTGTCCAAAGCTTTCGACTGTGTCTCTCGTGACATTCTTCTCGAAAAGTTGAATTATTAGAGGAAGGTATCCCTGAATCTCATAGATTCATATTTGAAAAATCGTTCCTAAGCTGTAGAAGTAAAAATGTTTCATCAGAGATAAAAATATTTTAATGGCGTACCACAAGGGTCAATACTTGACCCCCTACTGTTTATGATATATAAACGATATACACCAATTCCTATTTCCGAATAAGTTTACTCTTTTTGCTGACGATACAACGTTGATTTGTTCCCACAATGACCTTGTTCAATTAGAAAATCTGTCACTGGATACTCAAGAAAAAGCAAGGCACTGATACCAAGTTAACAGATCACAGCTGAATGATGATAAAACCCAAAATATAACTTTCTCGACAAACTCCTCTGTACTCGAAAACAAACTTGTTAAGCTGCTGGGTTTGACAATCGATGACAGACTGAACTGGAACCATCATATAGAGCAACTGAAGCAAAAAATGAAAGAACGTCTTCTGAACAAGCAATAATACCCGATATCTTCAAGGGCACATGGCTCTTGTAGGTAATACCTAAAATATTCGTATTATTCTTATGTTAATACTGATATCCGCCTCATCTCCCCTCTTAATATAAATACAATGTTGTACCTGCTATCACAATTTCAATTACAATTTGAGCCTTTGTTTTTTTTTCATTTTCAATCTTTTTGTTTTTTTTTCTTTAGTTTTTGTTAGATGCAAAAGGAAGAATGTTCAGTCTTGTATCCTATTGATAAATTTGTATTTTTTTTCCATATTTTATCAGGTAATTTTGCTGTCTATAAATTCATTTATTATTATTATCGATATATAGAGCGAATACGCATTATTGGGACCCCCGGTATAAAACTATGACGTTTCAGAAACGTTAAGTTAGGAGCTTTTAGCTATGGTAGTCCAAAAGAAGTGGGACTCTTATTGAATTTAGTGCGTCAATTGTTTGAGGAAAAGTTCTATCGGATTACTACAAATACTGCTCGTCTGGACATCAAAAGCGACAACGCTGTAATCAGATCAAGACAGCGAACGCAAAACAAACATAAGTGCTGGAGAGAACCAAGAATATCCCCAACTCCCACCAAACGGGTCATACCAGACAGCCTGTGAGACTGAACTCAAGCTAGTTCATACTCCAGGAAAATTATTCCTTTTTATTTTGTGTGTCCCAAAATCTCTCATTTATTCAATGACATAGTGATGTTGGAAAATACATTTCTGAGCTCCATCAATATTTGAAGCAGGAATTATAATACATTATCGTTAGTAATAGAATTAAAATTAAAACATATATCTGCTGAAAAAATTCGAAGGTAAACATTCTATTACCTTCGACTAACAATTGCGAAAATCAAAAAACAGTTTTTGGATCTCTAACAACCTTTGTTACTAAAACCAACGTTGATGCATGTGTAAATACAATTTTGGAACGCACTATTTTATCTTTCAACGAAATATTACCCTGTAAGAACAATTTGCACGTGTTCAATCCACTTGAGATATCAGCTCCACTCTGGAGCTCAAAAACAAGGTTTTGTAAGAATGCCACTAGAACCAACAAAAAATTGAATTCGATCAAAACTCAACAAAGAAATTCCGTTCGATCCCAAACACTGACTCCCACCTAACCGCAGCAACCTTGTCCCCCTTGGGAGGCCATATTTAGATCGGATCGTATCGTTGCACTTGTTGAGAAGCAAATAAGTTACTCGCAGCCCCTGGAGCTTTAGCTTCACTATTCTTTCTGTACGGTCTTGACCGCAGAATCATCGTACCTCAGCCAGTAGTTGTGGGAGACGTAGATGGCATCGGTAATGTAGTGTCCCATGTTGGCTTCTTTGACGTCGTGGTACACGACGACGAATAGCTTGTACTACTCCCCTTTTGGAGACTGTGTTGAATCAATTCTCAAGTGGAAGCCAAACTCCAACGCCTTGATGCCTTGGAGTTTGGCCATCGAAAAACTTCAGATGCAATATGGGGATAAGCGAAAGTTCACAGAGCATTACTTATTCCCACGCTTCGACCTGCTCCTGTAATCTGTTCTTGGAGAAGAGTACCTCAAGCGCTCTCCTGGCAGTCTTAACTTTTTCAATGTTGAGTGGCAGCATGGAAAAAGACCAAAAAGGTCGCTTATGGGTGTGCTGGCAGAGTCGGTCCTTCTGGTTACATATCATATATTTTTCGATTCTATTACCTTCCACCCATCACTCTTTGAGTCCGTTCAACAGAAAACCTAAAAACTCTTCCGTATTTTGCTATCCACTCTCAATCCAGTCTGCATTGTATGCAATATCTTATAAATCCATATCGGACCAAATAGGGTCTAGGTCACTCTTGTTATTTTAACCCACTCTCCTGTCTTTCGTCCTAATGTTCAAAGGTGAGTATATGAGTAACTGCTCCACAAACGACAATTCCAACTATAACCAGAGTGGATTTCCTTCTCTCGTTCGACGAGATGTTTTTGCTCATAATGTTTTAGCAAGTTGTAGAGTGGTAGGCAGGCTATAAGGGCTTGCAAAATATAGTTTATGTAGCAGTAATTGCTTTGATTAAGCAGACCCCCTGGCTGCAAAGTCACTTCAAGACTGGAGTAGTTTTCGTTCAGTCTCATCACGATGAAAACACGTAATATAGAAACGAAATTCCAATCTATAGAAATTATATAATTTCTTTGGAGCAGCAAGAGGAGCGCAATGATGGTATCTGTGATAATCACAACTACGGCGAATATGATGCACGGCACGGTTGAGTAATAGGATGATGCATCGGATTTATCTCCCTGCGTAATTGAATCGTGCATGTTTGATTAACAATGGGGTTTCATATATGCGATGCTTCACGATGAGGATTACGCTAATATGTTCTCGTATAAAGCTCGTACCTTGATGAATTCGCCACGGTTGAGGTATAAAATGATAAAAAGTGTTCTTGTGATGGTGGCGTAGCTAACATACATCAATTTGTTATGTTCATGAGAGTTTGAATGTGGACATAAAAAATAATATACAGACACAAAACCGTATCTGCTAGGAATCACACGCTAAATGATAAAACCTTCTGAGGTTTGTCATTGGTAAGAGGGCGTCAGTATGAATAGGTGTAAATTTAGTTAAAATAAACGCAAAGTGAATCCTCAAAATCTCACTAAACCTCCAAAGTACGATGGACGTGGTTTACAGTTGGGGCCAGAGGGAGCAGATGCCTGTCAACCCCAGCAAAACTTTGATGATCCCCTTCACCAGGAGAAGAAAATTGGACGATTTAACGTCACATTTCCTCAATAGTGACGTCATTCCATTTGGAACGGAGGTGGAATATCTTGGCATTTTTCTTGATAAAAAACTCTCCTGGAACGCTCAATTGGGAAATGTTTTACACAAATCCAGACTATCCCTATGGACGTGTCGAAGGATTTGTGGTAAAATTTGGGGTTTAGGTCCAAACAAATCCATTGGATGTAATGTGAGGATGGTCAGACCAATGATAATTTATGGAGCAATTGCCTGGTTGCCGAAAGCTTTACAGAAAACGGCTCAGGCGAAACTCTCTGGCTCACACAGACAGGATTGTCTGGCTATTTTCGGTGCCATCAGTTCCACACCGTCAGCGGCCATGGAGATTCTACTAGAACTACCTCCACTCCACATTTTTCTGGAGAGAGAGGCTAGATGCACTGCATACAGACTTGTGCACATCGTCAAATGCACAAAGCAAGTAATTGCAGAGGGCACTAGACTGCTGGCTGACACTACAAGTCACAGCATTCTGGGAACGACCTCTGACATTATGCCCGCCAACTGTCAACTACGAACTGCCTTATACAGTACTTTTCTCAAGAAGAGAGGACTGGATCCTCCGGAAGAAGGAAATATTAAGAGCAGATAGTTGTTGGTTCACAGATGGATCAAAACACTTTCAGGCTGTGATGCAGGTGTTTTCAGTTGCAGACCCAGGACAGAGATATAAACCAGCCTAGGGACCTATGCGACTGTACTTCAAGCGGATATATATGCTATTGAATTGTGTGCGGAGCGATTGGTAGAATCCAACTCACACACAAGTCAATAAAAATTTTCTCGCACAGTCAAACGGCGTTGAATCTTGGCTCCTACCGAGGAACGCCTAAATTGGTGGCAATTTGCCAAAACCGGTTCTCCTCAATAGGAAGACTTATCAAATTATCTCTAATCTGGAATGCTGGCCACACTGTCCTGGAAGGCAACGAGGCTTCTGACTCCCTTGCAAAGGAGAGTGCTGCAAGTAGCTTCATAGGACCAGAACCTGTCATTGGCATTACTTTAGTCTTTGCCAAATGAAAAAATGAACACCTGGATGGTAAGAAGATTTGAAGACTTTCAGCAATTGGCTCATTCCAAGGCGTTCATTGACCCTTCGAAGCTTGAAACCAGACAGTTCTTGGACTATAGTAGGGATGAACTAGGATGTCTTAGAGGCCTCCTTACAGGTCACTGTCGTCTGAATCATCATAAGCAGAGACTCGGACTGTCGGAAGACAGTGTGTGTCGTTCCTGTTTGGAATATGATGAAACAGCAGAGCATATATTTTGTGTCTGCCCCGCCGTGGACCGAATCAGGTTTTCAGAGTTTAGTAGAACCACACTCTTACCATCTGACCTGAAATATCACTCACCATACAAACTAATCATCTTCGTTAAGAAGCTGGGTTCATTTGGTCGAGTTTGAATAGGTGTGTGCCCCAATAAACCTTTGCGGGTTGCGATGGGTCGAATAGACACACTCACATTTGACATAACCTAACCTAAACCTACAACGCTCGAATCGACAAAAACTACACTCACAAAAAACTAGCCTAAAATTCCCATGAGCAAAAACTCCGAATCTATAATACTTAAACTTACTGTTCCCAAACCTCCAAACCTCAAATATGGAAAATATCAGCTTAGATTACTCTCAACATCCTTATTCACAAACCCCATATCCCAAACGCTGTCTTTTTGAGTAACTCCTTCATCACAAACTCCAAACCCAAAACAGACCAAGTCATAATTCGCGAGCTCATAACTCCCAAATTTACAAAACGCAACCACAAAACTCCAAACCCACGTAACCCAAACTTACAATACCTAACCCAAAAATGCGTGATACAAAAATCTGAACACACCCACAAAACTCTAACATTTCTTGAACATAAACGAAGACATAATACATAAAACCTCTTCTATAGATACTTTCACGGGAAGTGTTCAAGTAACTGGGCACATTTGATTCCACCAAGAGCGGTACATATCAGAAATACGCAACGGACTGTGGCTGCTCATCGTTTTGATGCTCAACTCAATACACTTCGAACTTCACTATTCAAGAACTTTCATTTGTCGAACTACGTTTATGCGGAGTAAACTTCCTGAGAACGTCTTTCCAAATGGATTTATTCTCCAGCGATTCAAATCCAATCTCCATTTAAAGATTTCGAGTTTCTTACAAAATTAAGGTGTAAACATGGATCATGACACTAATAATAACTTTAGCAGTCATAATGAAAATAAGAAATGCCACAGTTTTGTGTCACATCACTTGGGAGTTCATGAATCGTGGCGTGGATCATGTTCAATGTTTTACATAGGTCAAACTGGAAGAATATTCGAATCACGCACGAAAGAACAAATATATTGTAAATGACTACTTTCAGTTGGAGAAATTATTTTATCTAACTTAGTTTTTACTCCAAATCATCGTAACGGCATTAAAGCAGATTCACAAGAACGCTACACAATGTAAAATGTGAAACAATATTCACGTCTCGATGTGATTTTGGTTACATGCCAATATTCACCCAGACAAAACAAATCTGGTAGCGGTTGTTTCAAACTAATGAATAAACTGAAATATTTCAGAGGAAAAATCGTAAAAACATCGATCAATTACTTTTCAGGGTATTTAGAACCCACTCATTCATATACAACGCAAGTTGTACAACTTTCAAATTTATTTATTCTTCAATGCCAACAAATTAAAGCAGAATGGATCAGTGTTCAATAGAAACACTACAAAATCCATGAAGGAAAAATAATCATCTCATTTCCTGAGTGGAAAACAGATGCTAGTACTAATCCGCATTTTCATTTTGTTTTGCGAAACTTCCCTCAGGACATAAATGCTTTTAAAGATATAGGATGCTATTGGAAATTTCTATCTTATATTTGTAAATCCAAATACGATTATGTGAGAACAAGGTATTGCGATTGTCAGAAATGTTTTACAACCTACTTAGGTCTGTTGATCTTTTACATAACCCAGCAATGAAAGCAATTTGTTGGGTTTTTTCTGATAAATATCATCAACAACAACAATTTTATGTATTGGGCACTAAGGTGGCACTATGTGGTCGACGTCGACGCCGCTATCACATAAAAATTTAAGGTTTAAATTAATCACATACATGAAAATTAAGATTGAATAATATTTTTTCGGTACTCACTTCCCGGACGCTTTTTCTTTGAGAGTTTGAGAGTTATTATTTTGATCTTCCACAAATTATCATCTGTCCCATCCAGTCAAACTCTTCCGTTAATAAAAAGACTTTTTTCTACACAAAGTGAGTGAGCCCACTTGAAGACTGGCTGTAAATCAAATTTCCTAAAAGAACAATTTGTTCAGGCCAGTCTCAACTTGGACTGACACCTATCAGAAAACAACTACTCTCCTGGCTAGTACCACGAAAGGCGTTGCATTATATCCGACAGGTGTAAGTGCAGGATACTTAACTGAAGTTATTCCTGCATATGCTGTTGGCGATACAACTAAACGAAATCGATTTTCAAATATTAGATCACACTTGCAGACCGGTTTCGAGCTGTTTGGCCACTCAGTGCAAAGCAGTGTCTATCATCAACCTATAGTTGATGATTTCCGATAATTAGAAATCGAATTCCTTTCAAAGTATTATTCATCGAACTAGGCAGAAGCGAACAAACAACAGCATGTTTGTCATCTCCCCATCTGCCCGAGAACGAAGCAACTAACCGCATATCCAAATTTTGCCCAATTCCTCGTATGAGGAAGAAAACTACACAAAGTGAGTTTTTCATTAGGGTAAAGTTTTATGGTATTGATGACAAAAACTGAAATAAACTCAACTAAAACAATTTGATATTGTTTGGATCAGTTTGTATTCCCCTACACATTATTTTTGGCTTCATTGACAGATTCAATAAATTTGACCTAACGTACAGGCACGCGTGGTGTTAATTCAAATGAACAAATTCGATTGTGTTGAACATAGTCAGAACGGAACACCGTTCAGTGAATTATTATGGGTCGTCGATCTTCCGCCAGTTTAATAGGACCGATATGAATTTTTCCAATTGAATATACACCTATAGCAGTCTTTCACTGGAGATGAACCTGTAACTATATGTAATGGGTAATGTTCCTCAATTTGGGTTATTACAGCAAATGCAAGTTTGAACAAAATAAAGTTGAGTTTAATTCATGAGTTTTTCAAATTCACTTCGAAAAGTAT
>WOGR01002223.1:0-17943 GCA_015342045.1 Leptinotarsa lineolata | reverse complement strand
GGTTCAATTCTGGGGCCATTGTTTTTCTTACTTTTTCTCAATGTCCTCCCAATAAATGTTGATAGGCGCTTTTTTCTTATTAATTTTGCTGATGACACAACATTTGGTAAAGCTGAATCATCTATGTAGAATACGATTTTATCGGTCGAACTATGTATTAGTGAAATGACAAAATATTGTTATTACAATAAACTGATGTTGAATGCACAGAAAACAAAAATTGTTTATTTCAATTATAACAACCAGATCGATAGTGAAGTCCTTCAGACACATAACTCCACTAAGTTTCTGGGTGTAATGATTGATAAATCACTCTCATGGTCTGAGCATATGGTAAGCTTATCTGATATCAACTTTGTTCCTCTCATGTTCCCATCATGGTCTAAAAATTTACTTTTCAGGGTAAAATTAACTTCATTTTATTCCAATCGGTTTTTCGTAGTAGCTAAATACAAAACTGTATTCACGTATAGATATTAGAACTCTTATTTATGATTTACTCTTAAACTGTATTCGCACAGTTTACAATTTACTATTTTCATGTAATGGGGTTTTCACCGGTTTGAAAATAAAAAAAATAAATTGAGGTTTCCAGACACATATTTTTTTCAATTTGGAGCCGGACTTCCTGGTATTTCTAGAGGGCACCCTTTATGTACATATCCAAGACGTCAGTCCGGGTCTGTACTCAGTCTTCATAAATCATTGTTTCTCCTGCTCGCCTTCAAACCTTGGATTGAAACAACTCACTTATTTAATATCATCTCATCTACGGAGAGATCTTTCACATATCATGGTGGTTATTTATTTAGCCTAATAGGAAACGCTCGCAATGATATTATAAAATTGATCGGACGGTTCGTCCGATGCGACAGGTTGAAGCACGATTTACCCGTCAAATTTGATCGATTCATTCAAGATAGACATTTTGAAAATTCAATTGTTGACATGAACCAATTAGAATAATATTACGATATGATCATGTTTCAATATTTGTCGTAGACAACTGGTACATCATGATTTTGTGAAAAAAGTTATTATCTGCTATCATACCAAACCACTTTCTCTCAAAATGAATTTTTACACATACAAAATAGCGTCAAATCGATATTATTTGTTTGTTCTACGGATGAATCACTCATTCAAAGGTAAATAATGGGATATTTTTCCATTTCAAAGAACAGTTTATTTTTATTGCCCTTAGATGGAAATAATAATAATACATTTTTCAATTCAGTCAGATCATATTTACATGATATTAGAACAGTCAACATATTGTATATAATTGCAGGAAAAGATCACACTCAATAACAAATAATACGTATTCGGTATATTTATGCACTAAGTCCTGTTATTTTAGTTATCCGTGACAAACAATTGTTGTGTAGTTTATAATTAGATATGGCAAATTATACTAGAAACGAAAAAATTGACATGTTGCTAATTCACGAAGAAACAAAAAGTAATGCGTCTGATTCAGCTCGAATTTATGCTCAAAGGATCCCTTATCGTCGCCATCCCACTCGACATTATTTTTCAAAACTGGAAAGAAAAATGCGAAATGAATCAGAAGAAAATGCCAATAACTTCATCGTCAGTGAAGAAAAAGAAGTAGACGTGTTGGCCTATGTTGAAATGAACTGTACGGCGTCAATTCTCCATATTGTTTCTGAGTGTTATATAAGTTATTCGTCCGTTTGGAGAATTCTTCACAAATATACCAACTACACCAACATCTTTACGATAACGATCAAAACCGAAGATTGACTCATTGCAACTGGTTTTTGATCAAATAAAGAATAGATATACGTTTTCCATTTAAATTTTTTTTTACATTATGGTACATACATTGGAGATCTGAACAAAATATGACAAATTTAGATTCTTGCTCTATCTATGTGTACAAAAATGGGTCGAATCTCATTTCTCACGACATTTCTCGATAATTTTTCACAACACAAAAGCGCATTGGTTGAAAAACCCAGGTTTCTATGCATTCTGGGTTTTCTTTTCACTCTTGCCATCTATTATCTAATATAGAAAGGAAACCTTCATACTCCCTTCAAGTCCGGAAAGTGGAAAGCCTCAATCAATAGAGGCGCCATCTGTTGGATACTTGCTTACATTAATATGGACAAATTTTCCAAATATTCTGTAAATTTTAAGTAGATCACAAAATTAAATTTGACTTACAGAAATTAATCTCATTAAGCATTATTGGCACGTGGTTGACCACTTACAATACATATATTTCAAATCCTCTTAGACATTGCAGTGAAAGTTTGAAAATGGAACGAATTTGAGAAGGAAAACTATAATTTATTTTCTCTATTCTTAATACGGTGGCAAGTTTTGGCGTTTGACACGTTAAGATATATGAAATGTGCTTGACAAAATCATCAAATTGAACACTGATATTTTTTTCTTAGTGAAAAGGTTATTAAATTTGTGAAGTAACTTCTCAGAGTGAATTAGTTTTTTATTTTTTCATATCGTGGAATCTAATCTGAAAATTCCCAAAAGCAGTAATAGAAAAAACTGGGGTTGATATTTTCTTAAACCTGTAACCATATGGCAAGCACTGTCAGATACATTTGAATATTTTTTCTGATCTCTTTCTGATCTCTTATCGAAAGTTTCGAATAATTGATGAATATGCAACAACATCGATAGTCGATAATTGAGAAATCAGACAGAAAATCAATTGTATTATTGTTGAATAATTAGACTTGGCATATGCTTCAAGTTTTCCACTCTCAAAATCTAAAAATGGTGTTGATGGATTTAGAGTCTATAGATGAACAAATGAAATGAATGAAGTGTTGAGATTATTGAAAATATTTAACACTTTATTGATTTTTATTTCATTTGTTCTTTCATAGATTTCAAACCTATCAACACTTTTTTCAGAGAATGGAATTTAGAACTTGTAACATTCACCAAGGAACGTTATCAAACATTTTCAAAACCAGACAAGTATTTTCCATGTCCAAGAAAAGATTATTTCTCCAATTGATTGTCAAATAATCATTCATTGTATCTAATTGTACCTGAAGAAAAATTACCTTGAAAATCTCTTCATTCAAGTTTATATATAAACTTAAATGAAGAGAAAGCAAAGTAAAAGAATACATGCGTTCGAATGCATCGCAAAATTTGATTTGATATCGCTTCTGACTTATAAGAAGCTGTTATATGTTGTTGAAAATTTGAAACAGTCGTATGAATATTAATTGATTTTTCTTAATTAATCATCGAAAATTGTTTTTACTTTTGAATTTCGATTAAAACTCAGCTTAAAGACTGATATACAGTTGGAAAAATGTGGCAAGACAAAAGTTTTACATGTTCACGTCAGGTATTTTCAGAAGGCTGGTCTATCGGATTAAAGTTGTCTTCTGACCACATTGGAAATGTTGGACCTCGTTCCACCTAACTCTGTGATTGTGACGGATAATGCAAGTTGTCATTCCAGAAATGTTGAAAGAATACTAGCTTATACATGAAGAAAAGCGGATATTATTGAGTGGCTTCGAAAAAATCCATACCATCTGATGATGAAAATGAACTGTTGTCCAAAGCATGTTCAAATGTATCCCGTTCTACAAAATATGTAGTCGACAAGATTACACAGTAAGGAAATATCATCATTCTGCGTCTGCTCCCTCATCATTACGAACTCAACTTGGAATAGTTTGGACTCAAGTAGAGGTTTTCTTTGCAAAAAGAAATACGACATTTGAAATAGAAGTTGACAAAATAAGGAAAACAGACTGGAAAACATATGGAAAACAGACTTTTCTGTTGACGACATAGCACCTTCAATCATAGCATTCGGCGAAGATTCATCAGGTTTATCTGATGATGACACACCATATTTTTTGCTCATATAGGGCCTTCCCACAGGGACTTCCGAACTTTGACAATTGATAACGGCCATCTTGTTGAGGCAACATCTGTCAAATTAGTTGTCATTGATTCAGTCTGTTTTAACAAATCACCATGGACGGATGTAGCATTCAAATACACGTGCAAATAATGGAATTGTTTTATCAAAATGGGTGTTCTGTTAGGGCAACGTACCGTGCACTTCACCAATTTCACGGTAGTCATAATTGTCCTACTGGAAGGACTATTTGCAATGTGATGGATGATAAATTTTAGTCCACTGATTTAGTAAACGATCGACCAACAACCGTGTGTCGACGAAACTCGAGATCCGCTGAAAATATTGCCGCTGTTCGTGAGAGTGTGCAGGAGAATCTGATGCAATCGATTTCTGGTCGTATTTATTGAAATAGTCAATGTTTTTTTCAACAATGCAAAAAGAACGACCTATTTTGGTTTTTGTATTCAAAAATTTGAACAATCAATCATTCATCCAATAATTTGATATCTTCTATTAATAAATAGCACAGCTCTTCACGCCGGCAGGCTCCATATATTCCGAAAGTAGTAGCAACTTTCATCATAAAATATTTTCCATCTAGCGCTTCATATATAAACCTTTGAGTTTTTGATTATTTGAGTCTATAACTTCAATTTTTCCGCTTTGATAATGCTATTAGCATGAAATATTTGCTTGTATTAACACCATTTTTAACGAGCGCTCTCGACTTCATCATTGAAAACTTGCTACACAAAGTTGAAGAGTTCCATATTTTCAATTCTTCTTCTAGATAGGCTAAGAAGATGGTTTCGCTGAAATTTTCTTCGACTTTTCAAGTCTATAACTGCTGAGAAAATTAGAATATGCGATGTCGTACTGCTGAGCTGATTCAATTGAAGTGCTTTTTGCAGCCTATTCAATATCGTCGGGAACACACAAATCCTCAGTATTGTTTTTCATTATGCAAGACAATAAACACCAGCAAGAACTTCAAATGTGACTTTAAATAAAACGCGTGAGCTGTAAACAATACTGTCTGTTGATAACCAGGTGATTCGGAGTCACCTGACATGGCCACTTCACAGAATTTGCTTTAACATGGAAATAGGTAACTGACGAGAGATGTCGGAATGTGTTTTTGAAGAAATATTAAATTTATCTATTCCACCATGAAAACGACAGTTGAACAAAAACATTTCTTTGATATTAGTGTTGAAAGTTTTATTTTGTAAACTTTACTTTCAACACTCATATCATAAATAGCTATTCTTTGCAGTCTGTTTCCGTTACAAAAATAGTGTGAACCTGGTAAATTATTATGAATCCCTCTACACGTGCTGTGACAAATCATAACGAAGTCACAAAATTTTGTTTGAGTACTCTGTTAGCGTTTTGCATATATATTGAGCATTTAATACTGTTAACTATCAGAAAATAGCATAAAAATCCGTTTTCCATTCTCAGGTAGAAATAATAAATGCCACGATGCAACATTTGCTTCGCAAAGGTATATTTTGGAAGTTATTTTTTGAATTCTTCAGACTCTATTGTCCTGTTTTCGTTCTATTCATCGTAATATTGATCCCATACTCCTACAGCAAAATGTCATCTCACGGCTGATTTCAATTTATTACAGGTCCAAACGCAGGTTGCGGTAACCAAGCAATAAAACACGATTCCCCATTATCTGTGATACACGTAGAAAATCGAGAGGATGACCAGAAGATGCGTAGTAGAGAGTCATCCCTCGTCAGCGTTGTAGATCCTTATCACCCAGCTTTGCAGCGTTCCACGCAACCGCCGAGCGTTTCCTCCAGGAGGTCTTCTGGAGCCGAAACGGCATACCAGAACTACGAAGACCAGTTCCTGAACTATTCACTCAAAAACGGGTCGGACTCTATACCTGCTAGGCGTCTATCCGTGAGACAATCGCCTAGTACCCCCGACAAGTCTGCAGATCTACAAGTGACCATTCCCGAGGTACCAGAGACAATTCTGCAGAAAGAGGATGAGCAGAAGGAGCAGAGGCCGCAGATAACGGCACAACAGAGATGGTTGTGGGCCTACAACAAAATTATAATGCAGCTGGACGTGAGTGACTCTTTGATTTTACATGGAAAATTTTTGACAGAATGAGAAAAGTAGGAGAACTAGAGGAAGTAAATTCGTTAATAATTATGTATCAGTCTAACTTTGAGATAAAATGAGGAGTACTATTTATATTTCGGGAATAGCAAATAATAACAAACATTTTTTGATGAAAATAGCTTTATTGTTTTTCAAAATGTTTTCCTTGACGATTTGAACATTCGTTCAAACCGTTTGTCAAAGCAGTTTTTCCAATTCTCTTCAGACACCTCCAAAACATGGTTTTTAAAAGCTTCAACTGCTGGCAAATCTTTGACCACTCAGTTCACCTTTAATATTCGGGAACAAGAAGAAGTCATTGGGTGGCAAATTAGGACTCTACGGAGAAAGAGTCATCAATTTGATGTTTTGACCGCTAAAAATTCACCTGTTGAACGAAATGTGTGAGAGCTCGCATTGTCATGATGGAGAATGATTTATCTTCGGCAGTTAATTTTACGAATTTCTTCGAAGACTTCCGGCAAACAAATGGTTGTGTACCACTCAGAATTGACCGTTCTACGTTGATCAAGTGCAACAGTGGCCACATGACCCATTCGGCCGAAGAAATAGGCGACCATTTGTTTTGCTGAGCTCTTTCCACGGAGAACTTTTGTTGGATTCAGCTCGTCTTGGAATACCCACCACATGGTAGGTTGCTCTTTTGTTTCCGGCTCATACGCTCACAATTTTATACACGTCTCATGAAGCACTACGGTCGAACTTTATAATTATTTACCTACACCATTCGAAGTGAGCTTTTTTTGAGCGATTGATAAATTATGGGGTATCTAACGAAAGATTCTGATGATTTCTCTTACATATTCTCTTATTCACTATCACCGTAGTCATTTAAATCAATAATGAATTCATTTCCACCAATGATATGGAAGTGTCTAATCTCCATGTAGTCTTTTTCAACCAAAATTAATTCTTCAATCCTTTTCTGCCAGTCTTCTTCAGTAATATAAAATACTTCTTCAATTAGCTCAATTACCTTCTTATTAAATTTTGAAAATTTATTTTTACGCCATTATTTCATAATTCAATATATAACAATTTAACCAAGTGGTTATCAATATAATGTCATTATTCATCCTAACGTAAATTTCTTCAGTATCACTAGAAAAATAAAGTAATGTGCTTTTTCTATGACTGTGACTACAGTGAAGAAGAATATATCTTCCAAACAATTCAAAGGAAGAATGCCATCTGATTCCATTTGATATTTTGAACTTCCTTTCATTATCTAATTTCCACTGATGATTCTCTTTTGAAATTCATTGAAATTAAATATTCAAAACGACACCAGTTAATGCATTTGAAAAGAATATATTCAAATTCGATGCGGGATTACCTTTACGTAAGTTCCCTTCATTCTTTCACTGCAACAGAAATATTATTCATTTATAATTTATCGATTCCCTCCTAAATGGCTTTTTGATGTATTTCAATATCGATATTTACTTAGAACCATCATCCCGTGATTAGTAGAATATTAAATGCATTAACAGGAACAATATATCAATACAATTAGAAAATGTTTATCAGATTGTATACAGTGGTTTTCTCATCCCAGATATAGAAAATAGTACATCAAATCTATGAATTACAAATTGCTTTTTGCTATTAAGTTTTGTTGATTGTTCAAACCTCATCTTGCTCTGCAAAACAGGCATGCACAACTTCTATTATTGAAGTCCCCGTTACCCAAAAAACTGAGCCGAAAACTTTCTGAGTAGATTTCTGAGCACAACATTTTCTAGGCTTCAAAAAGTTAATCTGTCACCATTCCATCGAGAACTATTTTGTTTTTAGATGTTGAAAATGTAAAGTTTCATCCCAGTAACAACACGACTTCAAACGTTCTTCTTTTTCAAATAGAGCACACGTTTCTGCTCGATATTCCTATATTAAGGATCCACTTTGAAGACATTTTTCTTATTTTCAACTCTATGTGAACTGTATAATGAAAGTACTCACATAAAATATTCAGGATCTCCTACATACGCCGGAGATTACAAAATTCCCTGTTCATGTGGGTCAGTATGTTTCGGAACTATCGAACGTAGCATCAACATCAGGTTACAAGCATAGTTGCCGTCTTATACAACCGGAAGAATCTTAAATTGCAGAACATGTCTTGGCAGGAACAGACAACATAATGAAATATGAAGAAATCACTGTTCTGTCTAATTCAATGGATCAATGGATTACCACGTACGGCTTCATATGAAGGCAATTGAAATCTATGAGCATCTCAACAATTTCAACAGAAAATAAGAAAGTATAAGAGTCAACAAAACATTATCCAACACTACAGAAATATCATATCACAAACTGCATTGATAATCACGATGTGGACACAGATTCCTGCATTCTCTTCATCACCAATAGAAAATTCATTTCTTTTAAAGCTTATTATCTGACTTTTCATAGTAAAATACGAAAGAGATTTATTGCAAATTCAATTCTCACAATTACGAAGTTACTCTTTGTCGCTATGGTTAAGCAGTATCATTATTCAGTGTTGATAAGTGTTAATAACACAATGAATAATTGCATTTCTCCTCAATACTTACACTAATCACGATTAGAATAGTTAGAAAACAGGCATTACATTAATTTATCTTGGTTTCCATCTAAAACCTTGATGAACAGAACAGCATTTCAGAAGCCAACGTTTCTTTTTTTTTATGAAAAAAAACACAAGCACTACAAGATAAACCTTAAGACGCAATGAGAGCGGTGCTTGTGCGAAAGTAGTGATTCACACTGGAATTGAATAGCTGGAGATTGAATCCATTGGGAAAAACGTTCTCAGGAAGTTTATTCCACATGAACGCAGTTCTCTAAATGAGAGAGTTTTTGAACAGCGAAGTTCCAGGTGTACTCAGTTGAACTTCAAAACGATGAGCAGCCACAGTCCGTCGCGTATTTTTAATATGCACCGCTCTTGGTGGAATCAAATGTGCCAAGTCCCTTGACCACTTCCCGTAAAAGAGAGACAATACTCCAATCTTCCTTCGATGTTCCAGACTATCAAGGTTGCGAGTTATGTTTGCGTCTACAATCAGGCGGATGTCTCTTTTCTGGATGGACTCATGTAGCTCCTGTAGGTATGTTTAGGGGCGGAGTTCCACACATGAGAACAATACTCCGAAGAAAGTCTGATCTGAGCTTTATAAAGCATCAAAAGTTGCTGAGGTGTGTACAGTTTTCTAGTTCGGAACAGTGTTCCAAGCTTTTGAGAAGCAGCCCTTGCAATTCCAGCAACATGATTGTGCCAAGACATATTGGTGTCCATTTTAACACCCAACAAACTTATCGAAGCAGAAAGTGGAATTGTCTGTCCTGACATTATTATAACCGGTTCAGAGACTTCCATCTTTTTGGAGAAAACCGATGCCTGTGTTTTCATTATTCCGAAAGCCATATTGATGGTCGCTCAAGATGTAAAATCCTCCCAAATATTTAAGGATATGGTTGGTTACGGCTTTTTCCATGATTTTTGATATCACTGATAGCAAAGCGACTGGTCTATAGATTCTTCTTGCTTTTTTTGGAAATAGGCTGAACGCGAGCAATCTTCCAACAAGAAAGAAAAACACATTTCTTGCAAGACAGTTTGAAAAGTCTGCAAAATACTGGTGCGAGTTCATTTGCGCACTTAAGTACGATGACAGGCACTTCATCAAGACCAGACGCCTTGTTGATATTGAGCTGTTTCAGAATTCACCTGACCAAACGTTGTCTGAAAGTTATCTCTGGCATTGTCGATTCTAGTGTAGGAATAGTGGGTGGTACCTTTCCCAGAAGAACGACTGTGAAGTGGGACGCAAATTGTTCAGTTAGTAGTTTTGCTTTTTCTATGGCTGTTGCTGCAATTGAACCATCCGCTTGTGTTGGTGGTGGAATTGTGGATTTTTTGAAGTCTTAATTAACAGCTTTTGCTACCTACCAGAAGGATCTAGACCCGTTAGGATTGGCAAGCAGTTTATCCCTAATTCCCTGATTGTGAAGTTCTTTGCTTTCATTTATCCTAAGTTTGCAGCTGTTGCGAGCATTGACAAACCTTGTTCGGTTTTTGGTACTGGGATTTTTGCGCCACTGCCGGTAGGCGAGATTTTTGAAGGCGACAGCTTGCTCGCAATCTTTGTTGAACCAAGGTTTGCCATTAAAATGAACAAAACTTTTGAAACAACCTAATATTATGGAAACCACAACCAATTACATTAAGGACAATTACCTTGACTGTACCAATTCCTCAGATGATATAGGAAAAACTGATCCAAGATGAACAAACAATCAGAATCTTAGTAAATTCCAGTTGGTCAACTAGACGTACTTATCATCGTTAGTCAATTTATTCTTTTGACATTTGTATTTTCTATAAATGAATGTAGGATTTGGATTTTTAGAAAAGAGAAGGATTATTTTTTAGAACGTTAACCACCCAAGAAAGCTGACCGAAAAAAAATTTTTCCAATTTGTAGGAACAGATTAACTTTGTACTGGGTGCCAGGGCATTCAGAAATCACAGGTTATAATAAAGCTGATCAATATGCAAGAAACGGATTATCAACTCCATATATGGGTTCTGAACCAGCTCTGAGAATACCAAAATCATTGGTAGGAAACCAGATTAGGACGTGGACCAATAAGAAGCATTCAGAGTACTGAATAAAAGTACCTGTCAACAAACATGGTAAAACCTCCATTAGGAAACCATCCGAGAAAAAAACCGAAGAACTAATTGAACGCAGTAGGGATCGGCTCAGAATGATTACAGGGCTACTAACCGTCCTCTGTTCGTTAAAAGGACACTCAAACAGAATGGGACTGTACAACGGAGACCTGCAGATTATGCAACGAAGAGATAGAGATAGCTCTACACATTTTATCTGGATGTGAGGCACTGAATCATAGGAGGCAAGTAATGTATGGACATATAAAACTATGTCCAGGAGAATTGACGAACATGCAACATGGAACTTGTATGAACTAGTACAGGGAACGAAACTGATGGAATGAGTGTGATGAAAAGATGGGGGAATAAATGCAGTAAGCCCAAGAGGCTGCAGTGTTTTCCGTAGACTTGGAAAAAATTGACAAGTCAGAAAGCTCTCAAGTAACTATATAAAAAACCGGGCGCCTATTATAATTTTGCCGTTGTCCATTGGCGGGTCATCCTCGATCCCCTCGTCTTGAAGTTCCCAATCCATTGGGCCATCCATCTCCTGTAGATTATCAGCACCGACATCCTCCAGCCCCATAGCAACCACGACATCTTCTTCTACAGTTATGCCATCTACAACTCTTATTATATTATACCGTCTCTTTCTCGTTGGAAACTTCCCCCTCTTCATCTAAAAGGCAATTATTATCGTCTCTTATGCGTTTTTTCGACGCGATTAAAGTGTCCAAAAAGTGGTCGTTTCAACGCATTGAATTTTCAGCATTTTTTTGATGCAATTGAAGTGACAAAAATGAACGCTTTTTCGCATGATATTTTTGTAATAAAATACATGTCATTCTGATTGATTTATTATTAAATAATGTTGGCTTGTCTCAGCTCATTGACTATAGCTGTAATCTCATTGTCGAGAGAAGAAGAACTTCCAGCTTCTTTCGAAGCTATCTATCGCATAATCCGTTCGGATCGTCCCAACGGCTTCTCATTATATATCCAACGATGAGTATCGATGACATTCGTCTGTCGAATGTTGGAACCAACCACACCATTGTTCACTAGATTATGTAACGTTTACCGAGTATTAGAGTTCGAAACATTGGTCTTATTATATCGGACCATTTCCATTTTTGAGTTCCCTTCATGGATCCTCTGGCATTCAGGTGGGCTTGTGTTAACTCTAACAAACGTTTATGAGTCTTCCTCATTATAGAGTTCCTTTGAAGTGAGTCCTTCAGTTGTTATATTTCCACGTTAATCAAAGTCAATGTACTTTCTACCGAGGATCCATTTTGGAGAGGACTCGTTACAATCTAGTCCGTATACTTTGTCCATAATATTGTCTTCAGCCCAGTGTTTCATGGCATATTTGTATGATATGAGTGGATATTGCTCCAGATACTCCATCATACTCTGAAATATTACCCATTGATGGCGGTGGTGGCAACGACTTGTGAAATACCTCATCATAATCGTCATCCTTTTCCGCCGTCTCAGCAACATCTTCGAGTGGTAAAAATTGTGTTTCTTCAAATGCTTGAGATTGATTGAATGACACCATCACGTCGTCTCAAATGGTTCACCGATTTTTTAGAGATTTCAGCTATATCCTTCAGGGGTCTCGATATAGTTTGAAATAACTTTTGCAATGACTCGTCCTGTTCAGATTTTCCCAATTTCAGAGCTACACACTTTTTTCTTATACTTTTTGAAATTTCGTTAATTTTGTTTTTGCGCACAACATCGACTTCTTTACTGAGCGGTTTCATATTGGCAAATAACATTTCCACTTAAGTACTTGTCGAAGCCTTTTCGATATCGCCCCTTATTCAAATCGCATTCCTTGACAATGATAAAATTTCTATACTTGTCATTGGCACACATTCGCTTGAATCCATTGAAAGGCATGTCAAGAGAGACGTGTTCAATGAATTCATGTTTCAAATTCATTCTGTCTTGCTTGAACAATACAATCATATTGCAATTGTCACGTATCAGTTGTTGGGGTATCTTGGAATACGTCTGACACAAATAGATGGCATCAATGTCCTTATGTCGTCCCATGGAATAATATTGACGAATTTTCTGCTGACCCTCGCAGGCTACATCGACGATTGACGTGAATAAATACGCATCATCGGCTCTGAAAGCGGAAAAAATGGCCGTTCACAAAGCTGGAGGACGTGGGAAGATACGTATACCAGGAGTTATTTCATTCGAAGCAAAATCTGAAGGAGTCTCGCCACTCATACCCATTTTTGCAATCGTTTCAGCTTAGGATTCGTTAGCAGGGGGAGCGAGCGCTATCGCAAAAACCGTGATTGATGCAAAAAATGTCAAAAAGAAGCTCGAAGAAGATCAACGTCACAATAAAGCTATGAAAAATTTTTGTTCTGGTTTATACTTACGCAAAACACCTCGAGGATTCGATCTGTTTCTGAAAAAACAACATCAACGCAACAAAGAACGAGGTCTTTATTTGAAAGAAGTAGGAAAATAACTCCTACTGAAGCTATCCCATAGAGCATTAAATGATTCGGAAATTCGAAAATGTGCCCATCAATTGAAAATGCTACATTTTCGTAGAGACTTTATGCGCGATGCATTGCCAACCTGCAGTACTTGGCTGCGAGAATGTGCTGTGTTGAACTTGGATTCTCAATTGAATGCAGGCACTCATTGGTTAGCTTACATTAAAAGCGGCAATGCTGTACAATATTTTGATAGTTTCAGTAATCTCAAACCTTCAATGCAATTAGTACGATATTTTGGAGGGGGTATAATGATTACATATAACAATGACCGATATCAAAATTTTGATCAAAGTAATTGCCTACAATTTCTATTTCATAATGCCTGCAAAAATGTTTGGAAATTTTTGCGGGATTTAACCGATGCTGAATTGAAAACTCTATCGATTGACAGTTTGATTGAGAATGCTGAACCTTGGGAATTGTTGGATATTTGGCATAGATTACCAAAGGACCACCAACATCGATTTGCTTTGCAGATTCGTTTACCATATTCCATCCATTATCGATATGAAGTGCCTATATCAGCTGCATCATCGTTATAAAATGCAATGTATTATGATCCTGATAGCCCACAAAGTGAATGCTATTATTGTAGAAATAAATGACCCAAAATATTGTTGCTGTTTCGATCATTATTGGGGTACATGATGTCGGAAATGTATCAGTCATGTCTATAATATTGACGCTAATGAGTCGTTCTTCGACACTTTCCATTGATTGGATTCCGATTCAGAATACAGTTTAGCTTTGCTCAGTTTCCATTCGAACAACAGTATAACAAACACGAAGGCACGAAATTCTATCATTACGAAAATGATAACAAGACTAAAGAAAAGAGTATCGATATCCCTTCTGGATCTTATGAAATTGGTGATATTGAAGCTTTAATAAGTAAATATATTTTGCCTAAAACGTACAAGGACAATCCCCAAGAATTTTTCTATCTCATATCGAACAATAATACGGTGAAAAACGAAATATTTTGTTTGAAACACTCGATTAATTTCCGACCTGCAAATAGCTTGGCTCACATTTTGGGGTTTTTGTCTACTCTTCTCAAGCCCAACTTGCATTACGCATCCGATCTACCTGTGGATATCATTAAAGTACGTACCACACACATAGATAGCAAGATTACGTTTGAAGCCTTCTACAACGACACACCATCTCATACGATATACGAATTTGTCGTTGATGTTGATCCTGGTTACGAAATCGACGAAACACCCAATCATCTCATTTATTTACCCATTTCTCATACAAACGAAAAAACAACAATACGCTTCGAGTACTCGATCAACATTCTAGGCTCATTGATTTTGCAAATAAGAACTAATAATTCATTTGGAATTGAAGCAAAAGTATGGTGTTAACCATTTATAAGGATAACGCATCACCAAACCTCACGTCAGTCTTCACCAAGACCTTTAAACAGCGTCAACAACAACTATCAACGATGAATAAATTATTTTTGGAATCTCTTGGTTATCATGTTGTTCAAACAAGTGTTCAACATTTTCCGAAAACCACAAAACGATAAATCCATACAAAAGGTAGAATGGCGGACCTACTAACATTAATCAATCCTATGCCTATGATGCTTTGTACGATAGCCTGCTATTCATCAGTGAAAAAGTTGGAAAGACTGAAGGAAATGGTCGAATGACCTTCGTAAACAATGCTGGTGCTTTCATGTTTCAACCTGCTGTATATGAGCAGAATGGCGAAGAATCGCAAGCAGTTCGTGAAGTTGGAATTGTTAGTACTGTCAGAGGCTTTCTCACCTACACTGATGAAGATATCAAGCATTTGACAATCTCAGGATGGAAATACTCCAATAGTCTAGGCATCATTCAAACTGCATCTTTAACGTTCAACATACTCATACTCATCAGACATTTCTTGAATATTTTCAATTATTATAAATGTGTTTCCTATGGTTAACACACCATCCGATTAGTACGAGCTGGATATGATAGCAACTGTTTTAAAATAGACGAGACTGCTGGTATAGTAACTCAAAGTTGAACGAACCTTTCTACATGATCAAATTGAGTTGCAACTTTTGAAAGGTATCCAAACTGACACTCCTATTCTCATACCGTTCAGAAAATGGGAACTCCATATACTGCCTGCTCTCAGGCAAGGTGCAAAAAATTACATATCAGCCGTCAAGACTTCCTCGTTTCTCGAAAGCCCTCGCTATGTGATTGTATGATTTCAAAAAGATCGTAATAAAACCAGAGTCAACACTGTCACGACACTGTCATTGAACCCCTCCCACTCAGCGAAATTATCAAGAAATGTAACTGAACATGTGATTTTGCTTTAGTATCAATCGCAGAGTTAACATGAGATATCGTGGTAGATATTCAGGGTTCCATCATCAACCAACAATTTCATCCTTAGGAGATAGCTTTCAGGATTGAAATTCAATGTAGTAACTTTTTACTGCTGCCAAACAAACCATTTTCCTGTTTGAGTGAAGAAGATCGCCGTACCACCTGTTACTTGAAGCGAAACGTTCACGGATTGGGGGATTCGTCTGGCTTTGTGAAATATAATCAATTGGACGCCATCCTCATGGAAAATCTACGAGATATAAATAAAGTTTATGTGCGAGGACATCAAAAATGTGCCTATCTAACCGCGGAATTTCACGAGTTGGAAATACCTACATGAGTTGTGAATTTGGAAAACTATGACAATACGTCGTGGATGGTCCCCACATTCGACAGCAATAACGGAGTTGCCTCACTTTGTATGCATCACATTCATAACCGAACTAAATATAATTGCAGTCTCCGAAACGCAGATATTCTATACAAATGGCTTCGTCATATGTTACCTAAATGAAAATACTCATTAAATTTTTATTTGAAACAGTATTAGCATTTCTCCATACTACCCGATGCCACGTATTTTCGTCCCCCAATTCCCTATTTTCCACCTAACATTTGACAAATGACATGTCAAAGACGAAAAACAACGCATGTCATTGTTGAATATTTCGCTTTCCCCATTTTTCACCTAACATTTGACAAATGACATGTCAAAGAAGAGAAACGAATAATCGCACGTGAAACGATATATGTCGTTGCTCAGTACTTCGCTTTCCCCATTTTCCACCTGATATTTGACATGTCAAATACGAAAAACGAACGTCCAAAATCAGCAAAGGGCGACCTCAAAGGTCAATTCAATTTTATCAAATGCGTCACAATGAATATCATGTAGGCGAGGCGTGGCTAGGCTGGTCTCTATCGATTGTGCCCTTCTCGCAAAAAAACTTTCTATGCTAAGGGGTTACCTATTGAAGCAGTTTTGGCACGTCTTCAACCAACCTTTTTGGTCGTTGAAACTGATATACACCAACAGAGGGGTTGCTTAAGAAGTTATTAGATCATTCCATTGTCTTCTCTCACACCCCAGGGTGCATTAAGGTCCTTTTGACACTTGTCTTCGTCGACGACGTTGATGACAACACTCTTCTGGTCATTGGCGATATCTCCCCTACAAGAACTAACAAGGGTGCACAAGAACTTACATCATTCCATTGTTCTTAGGTGAACATTCAAGCCTTTTTGACAACTCACCTACCTTCCTCACCCCCACTGTCCAGTCTAGTGGGTGATGGAAAAGGGACACATGATAGAGAATGAATGCGGGAGTCCCGCTACATTCTCCAGCAATAGGGGTGAAAGTTGGGTCGATTTGACCATCAGCTCGAGAGCGCAGGTGAGAGAGTGGAGCATGGACGAGACGATGAGCGACCATAGGATGATTGAGTTCTGCTTGATGGGGTTACCTAAGGCGAGAAGGACGATAGTGACGAATGTAAAGGGAACCGACTAGGTATGGTATGGAACTGGCGATGACCGAATACCACCCAGGAAGGTTAAGGATGATAGAGGAGATGGATGTGGAGGTATTGAAGCTTCAAGAGAAACTGAAAGAGGTATGCAAAAAGTACTAACCAAGAAGTGGAAGAGTAATGGAAACGGAGAAGGAATGGTGGAACGTGGAGCTTGAAAGCACACGAAGGCATGTGAGAAGAAAGAGGAGAGAGGCACAGGATAGGAGTAAAGGGGAGCAAAGAAGGAGAAGGATGTATGAGTATAGAAGAGAAAGAAATAGATATAAGAGAATGATAGGTAACGCAAGAATCGGGTGGTTGAGGAAAAGAGTGGAGCGGATCCAGGATGAAAATCCATGGGACTGCTCCTACCGACTCCTCAACAATGAAAGAGTCGAGGAAGTGCCAAATGGGGTTGCGAAGGGGGATGGAACCTTCACCGAAGGGAAGGAAGAGACCAGCAGGTTTCTGCTACGCAAGTACTTCCCCAAGGACAGCCCCCACTGTGACACCGATACCAGACGGCGTTGGAGAGAGAGAGAGGGAGCGAGAGGAGTGGGGACAGGATCAGCCGGAATTCTCGATTGGAGAACTGCGAGTTGTGGCGGAGCAGCTGCCAGATGGGAAAGCGACAGGGGTGGATGGAGTCCCGAACGAGGTACTCCGGAAGGTGACCGAGTGGAAAGGCGAATGCTTGCTAGAACTCCTCAACGCCTGTCTGAGAAGAGGGCACTTTCCGGAAGTATGGAAGAAGACGAAGGTTGTATGGATACCTAAGAAGGACGGAAGTCGGATGAATGGAACAATAATTGAACATAGAACGAATGTGAGGTATTTGGGTATT
>WOGR01002222.1:0-17944 GCA_015342045.1 Leptinotarsa lineolata | reverse complement strand
CGATCCCGAGCTCCCGACCCATGGAAGAGGAGAGGAGAGCCGTGTCGTCGGCGTAGAGGGAGACCTTGACTCGCTCAGTCCTAGGTAGGTCACTAGTATAGAGCGAGTATAGCATAGGGGAGAGTACGGCTCCCTGGGGTACTCCAGCGAGGATCTCTCTGCTGTTAGACAGTGAGTCCTCTTCTCTGACCTGGAAGGTTCTACCTTTCAGGATGCAACCGATCCACCGGACCAGTCCAGGAGGTAGGTCGAACGCAAATAGTTTGTGCAGAAGGCCTTCGTGCCAGACGCGGTCGAAGGCCTTCGAGATGTCTAACAATACAATGTGCACTTTTTTGTTGTTATTTAGCTCGTTAATTGAGTTTTCGACCAACCTTAGGGCCTGTAGCTCAGTGGAGGGCGGTATAATTCAAAGGAAAATATGTATTTATACCGCCTTCAGAAAAACAATGTTTTTTCAATGCCCTTCAACTAAATACAACTACGACATATTTTTACATTTGTCGTAGTTATTTTGTTTGTTATGAATGAGATTTTTTGAGAATAATTTTTTTATATTCAATCATTCAATTCGTTGAGAGTAACTGATTTGAATGCAGTACGCATGCGGCAAAAATTTGAAGGACTATTTCTTGGACTATTCTAAGGATATTTCGTCCCTTGATGATTTTTGATAGGGCGCTTTGTTTCGAAGGTACGGAGCGAAAAAGAATTTCTACAATATCAATTAATTATCAAAAATTACATGTAATGTGTCTGAATCTACAAGAACTGTTGAAACTGACATCCCCCGCTCGGATTCAAGAATCCAATCTTCTACTCGTCGACTCCCGAACTCTTATCTTATCTGATTGCGTTACTATTCAAATTGAATGTCTGCAGCCGTTTGTAGCAATCGGAATGTTGTTGATAGGTACCAACGGAATTGTTAGGTTTTTTGTTACTTGGTTGGTCCAGTGTGGTACGCTATACTTTTATTTCGGTTACGTTAATAATTTTAAAATTATCGAAATTCTTTTTCGCCCCGAATCTTCGCCCTATCAAAAATCATCAAAAGACAAAATATCTTCAGAATAGTCCAAGGAATAGTGCCTTGATTTTTTTGATGAACACCTTGTATATAGATACACTCTCTCATTTCTGGACAAACTATAAATATTTTGTTTTGTTATTGAACAGAAAAAGTTGAAATTGGGTGGTTCAGAAGATACGATGTAGCAGAAACCCGTCCGATGAGGACTTTCATTACTCAATTTATCGTTGTAGTAAAATATCGAAACTGGTAACAAATTGATTCCACATCAGTTCTGAATATTGAATATACTTCATTTTCCAGGAAATTGATTTCGTAAAATGATGAATTGTTATAAAATTATTACAACAATAATAGCCAAAAACAGTTTCGAAGTTGAAAGCATCTAGTTAGTCTATTCATTTGAATGCAAACCAATGTACTTGTGTAGCACATAATTGAGTCTGTATTTTTGACAACATATAACGGCACATCTGCCAAACTTTATTTTCTGCACCTTCTGTGATACACTGAATTCAAACAATTAGACCTACTGACAATAATGACAGAATACTGCCAACTTTATTTGCCATTCATTACGTACCATTTGTCCTTACCTCAATTTCTCAATCGTCTCTTCTAAGAGGGGGCTTTTTCTATAATCTCTTCAATAGAAAACAGTTTGTCTATAAAGTCGTAATAAGCGAAATGATTAGTAATGATGAAAATTATGATTTATTGGTTTTCAAAATAATGATTGAAGACGACATCACTACTTTTCGAAAGAAACAATAATTTATTCTGTAGATTTCCTTGACAGATTCGATGAAATTTTATTTCTTTATCGTCCTGATATGCCAAGAAAATCTACTGCAGAGAGGAAAACGGTCAGGTTAACTTATTACTGCAACTTTCATTATTTTCCATTTCCTGAAGGTACCCGCACAGCTACAAAATTATTAAGAAATTAAAAAAAGATGTTGAAGATGATATATATAGATGATTACGTAAATTTCAATTGATATTCATTTAGAAGTTACTCTTGAAACTTATCCATCATATTTTTGTTTCTGTTCAAGTTCAGAATTAATTCCCCTCCGCTCATGTAATTTGAACATCTGCAAACTTCAACTGTTGGAGTTCATGATTTCATGAACTTCCCGAAGGGATTTGGTACCTCTCATAGACAAATTTCTCTCGTGTCGATATATTGCTTACTTTCCCTAATCGGGTTCAATTCTGCACTGGAAAACTTTGAAATGGAAAACTTTGAAATGGAGAACTCACCTCATGCATTCTAATACGTCCTCGATGGAAAAATATCAACAGATTTGAAATAACGAAGATGAAATGACTGCACAATGGCTGTTAGTTTGTTATCACACATAAAACTATGTCAATCAGGAGATGGAGCTTTCAACCGGTTTAAAGGTTTCATCTGATGAAATGACAGATTAATGTTCTTGGATGAAATTGCATGCATCGATATCAAAGCAAGACGTCTTAGAAATAGTTGTCGATAGGGTTCACGAATATTTCGTTTTCGTCGTGGGAAATAACGATTCAATTCGAAAGAATGTCTCAAAGATGGGACACAATACCTAATACCAGAGAGAAACGTAGTTACTGCCTTATTTACTGTTACAAACTGTCACTCCTACTTTTTTTTTCGAGGACAAAACACAAGTATTACAGGAAAAACCTTAATGCGCTCTAAAAGCGGTGCCTGTGCGAAAGTAGTGATTCACATTGGATTCGAATCACTTGAGATAAAATCCATTTGGAAAAACGTTCTCCGGAAGTTTATTTCACATAAACGCAGTTCTCCAAAAGGAAGAGTTCTCAAACAGTGAAGTTCGAGGTGTACTGAGTTGAACTTCAAGACGATGAGCAGCCACAATCCGTCGCGTATTTCTGATATGTACCGTTCTTGGTGGAATCAAATGTGCCAAGTTACTTAAACACTTTCCGTGAAAGTATCTATAGAAGAGAGACAAATCTCCAACTTTCCTTCGATGTTCCAGACTATCAAGCTTCAGGGTATACTCAGAGGCGGAGCTCCATACATGAGAACAATACTCCAACATCTGGTTCAGAGACATTCATCTTTTTGTAGATAACTGATGCCTGGATTTTCATTGCATCAAATTGAACCTGGTAGCTTTCTTCCTAATTCGAAATTACTTCTAGATCCTCATCAAGATATGCAACCTCCTGCTGCCTTTGAAGATGAGCACCCTCAGCCGATGTCCTGGAATCCATATCGAATGACGAGACAAGGGTGCTGTCATCTGCAAAGCAGGTTGGAGACAATATGGATCCCTGGGGAATACCAGCGTATTCGCTGGTGAATGGTAAAGGTATTCGAGAGATTTCCATCGACGGCCACTTGCAGGGAACGTTCTTTCAGGAAACATTGAAATTTGGCCAGCAAACACTCATGGCACACACGATCAAAGGCCTTAGAAATATCAAGCGCAATAGCTCTTGACTCTCCATGATTCTCGATTGCCTTATTCCAAATATTGATGACATGCGATAGAGAGTCGCCTGTTGATCTTTGTTTCCGAAAGCCATATTGGTGGTCGCTCAAGATGTTAAAGCCTTCCAAATATTCAAGGATATCCGAAAGTCATATTGGTGGTCGCTCAAGATGTTAAAGCCTTCCAAATATTCAAGGATATGGTGGTTTACGGCTTTTTCCGTGATTTTTGATATCACTGATAGCAAAGCGACTGGTCTATAGTTATTTGGAAGATTGTTCATATCTCACTTAACTATCTATTTTCCACATCACTGTCTTCGTCATTGTGTCTTCATCATTGCAGATAGTAATTTTGTAGGAATTTAGCACATTTGTGATCGCCAGTGACACATCTGAAATAAAATCAAAATTTAGGCACATTCGATTTCAACTTCTTGAATGAAATTCCTCTCAACGACATTTTTTATCACAGATAAAAAACTTCAGAGTGCGTAATTGGTAAGATTGATGGTCAGCATGGTTTGGAATCCTGTTATTTTTTGTCCACATTCAATAGTGAATCAACTCCCAACTTCTTACCTGACTGGGATGAAATATATGAATATGTTTAAAGCCAAGGGGTTATTATTGGGTCCATTGTCCATCCTTTTATCCGCCTTTGGGCTGATAATAGAGGAATTTCATCCTCTCTTTTCACATCCCACCTTTCGATAAATGATAATGATTAGGACAATCTGTTTCGATGAACGAGGAGTTATGTCAAATTGAAGCTATTCATGGAACGTACTTAAAGGAGAATATTCAATAATGAATGTTTGTTTTTCAGGTCTCGTCGATCGTCCGGGGCAGCTTCCGTGGCCACCTCCCAGGCTCGGACCCTGAATCCCGGAGGTAAGTAAACTCATTTTCGTTTTATCTCATAACGTTTCCTCGAAGTTGTAATATATGAGATACTTACCGTAATCACTTACTCGAATAGGTTTAGCTCGTTGACCCAAATTCCAGAAAACATGACGAATTTCCCATTTATTGTGACAGTGTAATTGGGAAAGACGTAATTCATGTAACCGGGAGAAATGGGATATTTATGAGATGAAACTTCTCAAGGGGCTTTTACTTAACAAGAGTGTAATCCCGGAAAAGGTACACTACCAATTCATCTCTCTGGTACATATTTGAAAGAAAATAACAAAATGACAAAAAGGTTTCCGTAAAAATATTCAGCACCAGAAAGATACACGCTTTGAAAAAATTTCTAGATGCAAACCAATAGATTTGATATTTGTATTCAAATATATATTTGTGTACCTGATAAGTTGAATTTATATTGTTTCATTGTATTAAATACATTCGAACTAGGAAAAAAAAGCGGGAAAGCAAATCGAATTGATAGCTCATTGTTTCTGTAGGTCCAACAAAAACTGCGTCGTGAACAATTTTCATCATCTCAATAAGTTGAAGCCTTCCAGAATCAAGTTTTTAAAATAACAACTTCCGAGTAGAAAAACTTTCGTAAATCGGTTTCAATATGAAAATTATATGAATCATGAAACTTACTATGCAATAGGAGTGTTTTTCCTTGAAAAATCATTTCTCTCTTCGTAAAACATTTCAAAATTACGTCGTATAATCTGATGTGCCACAACACTCAATTCTAAATAATCAACGTTAGTGAGGAAATATCAAGATTTTTTTAAATGTAATGTTGTTCCAAAAACTACTGTTCAAATATTATTGAATTTAGATATCCCACAACCCAATTTTTCTTGAACAGTAGTTTCAAAATAACACAATCTTGATTTATTGAAATATTTTCACATGTTTTTGAACGTAATGCTTACCCGCTTGTGTATTGTTTGACAGTCCAAGGAGTTCTTTATTGATTTTTTTGATAATAGATGTAAATTGTTAGTTTTGATAATCCAAAAATATAAGCTTTGACGTAAATTACATATCCACAAAGAATTTCATTGAGCTTCTATAAATATTTTTATCCAATGCTAATTACTTTGAGATATCCACGAAACAATCAAAGTCCATTTCATTCAAAAACTGATTCTGTGAATGATTCCGAACTCATTTATTTTTTCAAGAAATCAGATTCATTCATAGTATATTTTATGTTTGCGAAATGAATGAATAATAATTGAATTAGAAGCGTCAGAAACTTTATTGTCAGTTTTAAATGACCCAAAACCTTGTAACATGGACTATTATTCTGAAACGAGCACTTATTTCAAACACCGGAACTGCAACACTTTTCTCGACGCGTATATGACCAGCCAAGTTGACGTCTTCAGGAGATGAAGTAAACAAACTCTAGAACTTGTCTCTATTTATGTCTGATTCATATAGGGGTAAACAATAATCTGTTTGGAATGGGCCCCTTTATCATTGTTCATCTTTCGCATGCCACACTTTGCTGTTTCCAGACTCTTGACAGTATTCAAAACCACTAGATTTTTAAGTTTCCGAGATCGTGCTGCATGTTCCTTGAAACGAGTTTTAATAGCTAGTTCAGTCTGACCGATATATTAATGTTCATATGAAAGTAACTGTTTCAGAAGACCTTTTTCTTCCATTTTCTGTCTGAAAGTTAGTTCTTTGAATGATCTTCACATCTATGTTTCAAAGTTACTTCTTTTGAAAATGATTGCTTCCTTCCTTTCTCTGGAAGATTCCCACATTTTTTGTATCAAGATGGAGTAGTAGAAAGCCAAAAACTTTCTTTCTGAAAAAATATGAAAATATTGTTAAAGAAAAATGTTTCTATAGTTTGAAAGACTATTGGGGATATAATTCCTGAGAATATTTCCCATTGTAATATAATATATGTATTTGTTTTCAAATTGTGACATTTGCATATTAGGTGCTGTGAAACATGTTTCTATATTTATATTTTATCTTTATTCTTTAATTTTCCATTCAAGTATGACTAACTTTTGTTTATTCTTTTTATTAGTATAAAATATGTATTATAAAATTATCGACTTACCATATGTATACTAGGTACCGAAAACGATTATTAAAATTTTCATCATTATTGTTATTATTATTTTTGTTAAAGTGAGCAAGACGTTTTGAAAGCTACTTGTTATTAGAATACGGAGAACAGGAGAAAAATACCAATTAGAAAACAAGGACACGTAGACAACGTCATTGAGAATTGTATTTTTAGAATTGTATTGTTAGAATTGTTGATTGTTTTTTCGCAATTTGATTTCATTTAGAGGGGTATTCTCTACTTTACTTTCACAAAAAATTGTTACCAGTGTCAAATATAATCTGTCATACACAATAAAAAGACCATAGCTTCACCCATTTGTGAGTTCATTGAAATTCATTTGCTATCATCCATTAGCCTGAAATTTCATAAATACCTGCCTGTGGTTTCAACTTAACGATTTTATCTTGGGAATGTTACCGTTTTATTATTACTACTGTGAATTTCATAATTATAATTATAGTTTCAGTCTCAGTAAAATATTATACAATACACAAGCCACTGTATTCCATTGTAGCATTGTTTTTTCTCAATCTGTTTTGTTCCAATCAATTGTGTCACTGGAATAGTAGTTTTTTTCGAATAAGTTGATATTTATAGGTTTTAGTATTGAGTGACTGTTCATACCCATAACCCACACCACGCACAAGCTGACCACTTCAATTTCTGTGAAACAAATAAACATAATTACTATTTTCCGATGTTTCTGGGTCTATTTGCCGTGATCTGCAGAATTTTTTCATGATGTTTCGTCTCCTACTGCAGCAGACATTATCAAAGGCGAAGTGATCTATCTTGCTGAGATGTGCAAACTGAATATGTTCGATTCATCTTGGAGTTTGGCTCCCTCACCCATTCAACAGTGTATTCGTCAGGAGGATGAATGGTTCACAATTCAATGTGTTGGTTCGTTGTATAGAAGGTGTTTGACCTCTATGCCACCCTGATGTGGCGCACCCCTTCCTGACTGGGGTGTTTGATGAAGAAACTATCCATCTTTCACGGATGTCGTGGGGCCTTCACTCAGCTGAGTGACGAGGGCTTCTGAAGTGGAAGGGGTCGTCTATAGCGTAATCTACTGCTTCCCTAAGTAATGAATCGATCTACATAATCAAATCAATTAAAAATCTTCACTCACATCGTTTCTATGTACAAAATGTCTATATCGCAACTTAAGACACTCCAACGGATTGGAGAGGAAAAGGGAAACAATGAACAGAACGCTCCATCACGACCCCGCCGAGACAGTGGAGAGCGTCCCTCACTATGTTAGTGAATTCTCGCCAGTTGAGATACGGACTTTCAGTCGACTCTAGTTATTCTGGCCTCTCCTACCTGAGCTTATACGCCACTTGTTTTGAGGTTGAAATTGAGGTCCATCAAAGATCGCATTCGCTGGCGGTCGAATTTATAACAGAAAAAGCGCATACTAAAAAATCGGGTTGGAACTTTCGATGTTCAAGTTATTTAGCAGGCGCTTGTGGAGATGCGTTTGTGACGCCTCTCCAAAACAGAGCATGTTTACAATTTTATAAATTGTAAGTATCAATATTTTGGATGAAAGCTCTCCATTCCTCCAAGGGTCCCGTCGTATCTTCCAACAATCGAATGAGATCATTAATCGACCACAACATCTCGTTCATGTTGAGTAGTGTACTACATTTCGTGACAGCCTGGGAGATCTCTCTACCCTGTTCCGCCATCTAGAGAGGGCCCCGGTGATTCGTCTCGTGCACGGGGGGTGTTATCGGTAGGGAAGTGAGACTTCATTGGCATCTAGATGCTGTTCCTCTCATTGCTCCTTATACATCTGAAGCTGACTATTCTTTTGTCCCTATCTGTTGGAGTACCGTTAACGTCTTCGCAACACATGTTTTATTGAATGGTTTCTTCCACCCCACGCATTGAGTTGAGGTGTCGGAGGTGGGTTGAATCTGTGGTTGGTTGATCTTTCGCCTGAGTTTGAGGTCGTCTAGCCTCTCTTTGTGAATATGGCAGTCTATGCTGTTTGCAGTTAACACACTGTGCAGGTCCATCCCTCAGTTTTGTGCATTCATATGTTGGATGATTGTTGGCTCATTCCAGACATCTGAATTTTCCATGGAGGTCGCATGATCCCAAAGTTGGTATCGATGACATGGGGATATTTTTCTGTTTATGTTGCAGAGTCCCATTTGACTCGCATGTGCGAGATAGAGGGGACCTTCCTTTTAAAATGGTTGAGGGTAACGTTTTTATTGATGAGTATGAGGTATAGTGGCCTCCCTTCCGTCCTCATTTTGTGGATGTTTTCTATTTGCATGTGAAACTTTTCCTCCGAGTCATCTGCAATGTCGTTCAACGCAGGTTGTGCATCTGAACCTCTGTGGACAAATGCATGGGTTTTGTCTTATGGCAGGGTGTTGGTGTGATATTCCGCAGCCTGCTTGTTGAGCGTGTTAACCACAGTGTGGAAGGATTTTACTTTGTTTATTCTCTTGACGTGGTCTAGCTTTGGCTTTTGTTGTTGAGGCCTTACCTTCAGTGTCATCAGTGTCCATGACTTCCTGTAGTTTCTTATACCTGTTGCTGGTTTATGTTTCAGCGTAGGAGCTGATTTACGTTGTTCTTCTTAGTCTGGCTATGTTTTCTTCGAGCATTTGAAACCTCCATTTTCCTGCAGAGAAGGAAATTATTCCCGTTGTTATTGGGTTTGTGGATTCTTATCGTTACTTTTGTCAGGAGATTTGAGCATTCCCTTCATGTTTTTGAGTCTTTCAACTTCGAGTTTAATCTCTTTATTGTAGACTTTTTTGAAGGAATTCCTGACTGCAGTTCTCTAATGTTCAGTATTGTAGGCATGTCTATTTCTTGAAAGAAATGTATGGTGGCTAATCTACAGCTCCCACAACTGATGGGGAAACTGATAATGGTACTGGTGCGTTCATACATATAATGAAACCAGATATCACACGGTAGACTGCTCTTGTACCTGATTGTTCTGAACTTTTGATCCGACCACATCGCTTTTCATAATGTCTGCCTCAATAGCCAGTATAACAACCTGCAGACCATTTAATAAACCCGAAATAATGATACTTTTGAAATTGACAATTTTCTCATTCATTAGGAATGCATTTTGCATGTTTGCAATTTATTATCACATGAATGATGGAGTTGCATGAAAAGTAAGTTTCGAAAATTATAAATTATATTCTACTCCAACTTTAACTGTACTGTACTGTAGTTCAAGTAAACAATATAGTGCAATCTACCTTCCAACAGTTTCCAACAGTAATAACTTTTTTAATCCATTTCTGCCAGTCTTCGGTAATATTACATACTTCTTTAATTAACTCTGTTACCTTCTTCAATTCTCCCTAAATCAACTCAATGGGAATGAAAACACAAAACTAGGGAAAAGTCTCAGTATGGTGTGTCCATACTTTTCAGCAATACTCTCCGGGGCATATACTTTTTGTCTATAAAACTTCAAGTAGTGGATTTTTGGTATACAGAATACAAAATGTTATTCATTACAAAACTTTGTATTCAATCTTTCCTCGATTTTTTATTCGGTACTTTGATGAGCTATCGCAAATGATAGGAAGCGTTGTCAAGAACTGTTACACTATTCGCATCCAAATTTGAGATCCATGTGTTTCCAAATCATTCGTCGAAAATATTAGCTCTCATGTTCTTATGATAGTCAACATTGCAGTCCTCAAGTTTTTATCCACAGTTTCAATGATTTCGGAACCCAGCCTTTACTTCCGCAATGTACAATGATTAATCGCGATCCTTTGTTTACAGGCATCTTAAACGTATATATTCTCGAACCATCAGTTTACCCTTTCATAACTGTGTCGTGAGTGTCATACCAAATTTCGACTAAATAGAAAATTTGCCGTTGTTCTTGTCTATATTTAGTAATTTGTTATAAGTATTTGTTACGTAATTCCACTATATGTCTGCTTTCCACAACTGCGTGACGTTTGTTTATTATTTTGAATCTGAATCCTAGTTTCTTCATCCAATTCTGAAGAGTTTTGTCACAGGCGCTCACGTTATGGCCGGAAATATTAAATTTCTTCCTTATGATTTCAGTTGTGAGAATCTCAATGCTTTTGTAACAGTCGTATATTGTTTTTTTCAATGACTTTATTAGATGAACATCTAAAGGTTTTGGCAATCTTGTATCATATCACTTTTTGCGTTCATAAGGTTTGTTTTCGACCATTTTACGTACAGTTGAGCGAGGAATTTCGGTCAAATCTGATGTTGCTTGTCATAGTTTGTTTTCCTTGAAACCAAACTTGAGATGTAGATTTTTATAAACATTGAAACATACTCTCTGTGATTCAATATTCAAATGTATCCGAATCTTATTCACTGGTATCTCTTTTTTGCATTGTCCACCATCGCTATTAGAATCACTACCCTGGAAAAAGTCTGCGTTATCACACTCGTTATCACTATAAGTACTTGTTCAAGGACGCCACATTTTAAACAGATGACAAAAATTTTAAGTAATTATAACTGTGCCAATATCGCACTTAAATCGCGATCAGTTTCCGAACTGAAAATTGATGAGACGGCGGACGATAACTATACTCGCATTCAACGATTTCTATTCGTCATCGTAACATAATTTCAAATTTACTCTCACGACTCGTTAGCCAATCATAAAACTCAGTTAGTAACAAGTATCCAATACGAACCGTCAATTCCAGAGTCCAAGTGGACTAGTCGGCAGGCAGTTCGTTTGAATGTACTAGTTTTTTGGCCTTTGATAAAGCCAACACTTAAAGTGTGCACAATATCGATTACTGCGACTATACCTACTATTGTTGCATATAAGAATTGCAGCCCAGTGTGTAATATTCATTTCTACCGATTCATAACACCCCACCCACCTTTGGGAAAAAAGGCTCTTTTAATTCAATATCCGGACAAATTTCTCGAAGACTTTCTAAGTCGGGCGTTGCGTTACTAAATCTCCTTTTTAACGAGTTGAGCGGCACTGATCCGAACGAAAATGAAATCGCTGAAATGCCGAGAATTCCAAATGTTGTCCTTTCCCCAAGGAAAGAAGTTCGGGAGTTCGAACAATAGGGAAAAGCAAACTCCTGCATCCGAATCCAAATAAATCTTTATTTTCAGCGAAAGAGTTTCTCACATAAAGAGTTCGATGCTGAATCATCTGTTGACAATCAGTTGCATCCTTTTGTGGGTTTCCAAGCAATACAGTTCTAGACGACAGTTGCATTTTCACTAGATTCGAATAGCCGTGAACAATGATTTACTTTGCAAAAAAGTCTTGGAAAGTTTATTACATTATGTGATGTAATTGATTATGTTAGATATAATCCAGTGGCGAATATCACAGAAATATCAAATGGTATTGAAATTTTACAATCTGTGTTATTAATTACTTGTTTATTTTGTGGAAATTCATGATCACTTTAATAAGATGAAAGAAAATACTTTTTGTCTTATTTTATAATAATTCTCACGACCGGTTTTGGGGTTCAACCCATCCTCAAGTAAAACTAACTCTTTGGAGTGTGCACCAGGACTATATGGGGTTACAGGTAGTCTGGGAGGCTAGGTAGTGATTGAATAGAGGTACCAACTATGAAATTATAGAAATTACCAGGTTTGCCAAATTTATAAGTTCAACAGTGGAGACCTACATAAATCGAGTTGTTCGTTTAGGGGATTATATTTCGGGTTTTTTATTGATTTATTAATTTCCATAGCTTCCAACAAATTCATGTTTATTATTTTATAACATGTGTGTAGAGTTTTGAGATTATCTTTACTTATCTTGTGTTTTGTTCCTTGAAGATGTTCATAGATTGTAGATTTTTTTGTCCAAACAGACGTGATCACGAAGCCTTACGTCGAAATTTCTACCGGTTTGGCCAGTATAAACTGCGGGGCATTCACCACATTTTATTCTATATATACCTAAGTTTTTCATTCTATCTCGTTTGGGTTTTGCGTTGAGTTACCTGAGTAACTCATGCTAATATATTCACATGTATTGTGTTCTCTAATATTTGAGTATAAGAAATCTAAGAAAGTAGGCTTTCTGTTCTGTTCGATTTCTACTGTGAATTTAATTTTGTTATGCAGACTATTGAGGAAGTTTAGAAATTGATTAATTTGTCTGTTTGAACCATCAAAATTCACCAGTATGTCATCCACGTATCTATAATAATAATAATAAAAATAAATGAATTTATCGACAGAAAAATAACTTGATACAATATACAGAAAAAATGATAAAAAAAGAAGAAACAAAGAAAGAAAAAACCAAGACTTGAACTGTATTGAAATTGTGACAGCAGATACAACATTGTATTTAAATAAAGAGGGGAGATGAGGCGGATATCGGTATGAACATAAGAATAATACATATTTTAGCTATTGCCTATAAAAGCCATGTATCATAAAAGATATTCGGGTATTATTGCTTGTTCCGAAGATGTTTTTTTAGGCAGTACCTGAAACTGGAAACAGATTTCGATCAAAAGGATGGTGCTAGATTGTTATAGAATTCAGCTATTGCATATGTGAATGACCTTTTAAATAGTTCAATGGAGTGCTTAACAACGTGGATCATTTTATCTGACCCAAAACACAATATGTTTCTAAGAAAGGGGGTTATTAGAATGAGGGTATTTACCAGTGTGTCCATGAAAATGTCTGTCATCAAGGGGCTCAAGGGTGAGTCCATAGGGAAACCTGAGATTTGTGCATAAAATTTATTATTATATTTGAAAAAGTTTCGTTTTAGACATGTATTCAAGAGATTGCAAAAATTGCTAGTTATATATTGGTTAGTGTTACATTTATCTGATATGTTTTCCACTAGAGAGAGGAAGGCATTCGTCTGTTGGAATGTTAGAAAACATGTTTTTACGTCGAATGAAACTAGTTTGATATTATTCTTGATATTCAAATTTGATAATTTGTTAGTGAAGTCTACTGAATATAGAACTGTGTTGACTTTTGAAATTCATGATTCAGAGACCTCACAAAATTTGAGTCTTCCGGAAAGAGAGCCTACATGGACTGCATACAGACTTGCGCACATAGCTAATTATACAGAGAAATCTAGTGCAGAGTACACTATACTGCTGGCTAACACTAGAAGTCACAGCATTCTGGAAATTACCTCTGACTTTATGCCTCCAACTGTCAACTACGAACTGCCTCATACAGTACTTTTCCCGAGTAGAGAGGACTGGATCCTCCGGGAGAAGGAAATATCAAGAGCAGATAGTTGTTGGTTCACAGATGGATCAAAACTCCTTCAGGTTTTGAGGCAGGTGTTTTTAGTTGCAGACCCAGGACAAAGATATAAACCTTCCTAAGGTCCTATGCGACTATATTCCTAGCACAAATCGTTGCTATTGAATTGTGTGCAGAGAGATTGGTGAAATCCAACCTCACACACAAGTTAATAAAAATTTTTTTGGACAGTCAAGCGGCGTTGAAAGCTCTTGGCTCCTACCGAGCGACGTCTTAATTGGTAGCAAATTGCCAAAAACGACTCTTCTCGACAGGAAGACTCAACGAATTGACTCTGATCTGGATTCCTGGCCATAGCAACAAGGCTGCTAACTCCCTTGCAAAGGAGGGTGCTGCAAGTAGCTTCATCGGACCAGAACTTATCATTGGCATTGCTTTAGGCTTTGCCAAACAAACATTGAATACTTGGATGGCAAGAAGTTTCAAAGACTTCTTCCAAAATTTTCCACCCTTCACCCATCTAAGAATGAAACCAAACAGTTGTTGGACTTTAGTAGGGATAAACTACAATGTCTAACAGACCTCTTCACAGGTCACTGTTGTCTAAATCGTCAAATGCAGAGACTCGGACTGGCGGAAGTCAGTGTGTGTCGCCTCTGTTTGGAATATGGTGAAACAGCACAGCATTTACTTTGTACCTGCCCCACCGTGGAATTATTCAGGTTTTCAGGAGTTTGGTAGAACCACACTCTTGCCATCTGACCTGACAGATCACTGACTATACAAACTAATGGGCTTCGTCAAAAAGCTGGGTTTGTTTGGTCGAGTTTGAATAGGTGTATCTAAGAGTTAAGAAAAAACGGCTTATCCACCATATGTCGCAACTCAGTACTCGCTTTGCTTATTACTTTGCTGCTGTCACCGCTGTGTAAAATGCTCAGTATGCATCCGTGCAAAGTTTGCGTGTATTTGAAGATTGTTTCATATTTCTATATCCTGTAGTCGTATCAATTTTGATCTCTATGAACTTGGAATATCAAAAGATGGAATTCTGAATACTGAGTGTTTTTGTTTTAGAATATTGAAGTTGAGGTTGGAACATCTTTCAATTCATGTATTTTCTTGAAGAATTTGAATTATTTCATGACTGTTTTCCATATTTGATACAATAAACCCTTGCGGGTTGCGGTGGAAGATCGAATAGACCCACTCAGTTTTGTCCTAACCTAATAACAAACATGTCCTGAAGACGCCCTTGAATTTTTTCTTTTCATGTCGTTTCACCTGTATAAAACGGGACTACAAATAGAATCTGAACAAGAAATTTCTCTCATCATCTGTCTACGCCGATAATATTTCTCCAGATATGTACGAAAAACAACTTGAAACGTGAAACGAATTATATTTCTTTCAAGAAATATGAACCTTGAACGACAAAAAAAGAAAGAAGAAAAAAATTTATGAAGTAGGTTATTTATCATCGAGAAATTTTTATTACATCAAGAGTCAACAATCTGAAGGAAGGCTGCGGAGCGACTCATATATCCAGAGCCTTTTTGGGGACCAATAAATAATAAGTAATGCTTTCCTCTCACGTAACTAATCTATGGAACAACAAGCACAATAACTGCCGCCCCATCAATTCAATACATCTTTTAGGAAAAAGATTTCCCGATAAAAATGCAACCAGAATGCGGTACAGAATTTCAATTTAGGTAAGTGATTTTCTCAGAGCATTAAGTTTTTCTTCCTGTTTTCATTATTGCTTTCCTGTTTGTTCTCCAATTTAACTTTATTTGCTTTTGAAAACGTGTTAAATGTGACAATGATTTTTGCATTCTTATACTTCAGATACAGCTTTCTATTCTATTCTTCAAGGTGACCTCAATATCGATATTTTGAAAAATAATGATTTGTCTAATGAATATCTGAATATACTCAGTGAGTTCTGTTATGTATTAGGTATTGATAATCCAACCCATATCCAAAAATATAGCAGATCTTGTAGCTATCTCGCCAATAGACTTTAGTGTTTAAAAATGAATGACATTTTGAGTGACACACACGAACTGTTATAGGAGTCCCTCAAGGCACAGCTCTGGGACCAACTTTGTTTAAAATATATGTTAATGGACTTCCCGAATCTGAAGTGGAATATTTAGGAGTAATAATAGATTCACATCTTGAATGGGATGCGCTCATATTCAGTATATTTGTAATAAGTTGCGTTGCATACTTTTTGAATTCAAATTTTTGGTAGAAATAATAACGAACTCTAACCTCAAAATCTCTCAAAGACAATTCGTAGTTTTGAAAATTTCATTCAAGGCGATTTCTATTCTGACCTTGAAATGATACCAATATGTACGACTTGTCTAATATCAATGATAAAGTAGCTATCCTTTGTGAGGGTATCATGGGTATTTTCAATAAACACGCTCCGTTAAAGTGCATACGTGTAACCAAGAATCCCGCCCCTTGGATAACGAGTAACATCGAACAAATGATGAAACTCAGGAACAAAGTACGTATCAAGTAGAAACGAACAAAATCTGAAGCCCATCATAACTATTATAAAACACTGATAAACTACACAACAAAGACTTGCTAGAATGAGCATGTCATGAACGCAAGAGGCACCAACAGAATTTGGAAGGATTTAGAAAACCTGAGTCTCAAAAGAAAAAAATCAATTATACCAGAAAATCTGAGTGATGTTAACGCTTTAAATGACTATTATTCGAATCGAATTTCTGTCACGCCAGCAGATAATGATTTAATGAACTTCTATGATAGTAATGAACTTACAAATTACATTTCAAATTTTGAATTTACATCTGTAGATAACTTTGAAGTACAAAAAATCCTGTATGAGTTAAAATCCAATGCTACAGGATGTGATTAACTGAATATCAAAACACTCTTAAGATGTTGCCCACTAATTCTCCCTTTCATTACGCATATTGTAAATTATAGTATGGAACACACTACACAGCGTATTTCCGGATCAGTGGAAAGAAGCATACGTCACCCCAATTCCAAAAAAAAAACCTGTGGAGGACTTCAAAGATCTGCGCCCAGTTAGTATTCTACCAACACTCTCTAAGGTGTTGGAGAAAGTGGTGGAATCTCAGTTACGTGTTTTTGTGAATAAAAATGATATTTTACCACAATCCCAGTCTGGTTTTCGAAAGCACCATAATTGCAGGACAGCTTTACTAAATATCACTGATGATTTGAGGAGTATCGATGATAAAAAAGCCTGCATTCTGATGTTACTAGATTACACTAAGGCATTTGATACAATAAACTACTTTTGTCGAAACTGAAATTTATAGGTATGTCTACGATAACAGTTACTTTCTTTAGAAATTATCTCTCAAATAGGTGGCAAAGAGTCAGATTAGGTCAAAACGTCTCGTCTCCACTCTACATTGTCAGTGGAGTTCCACAAGGATCAATACTAGGCCCTCTTCTCTTCACTTTATATACTGCAGATTTTCCAAATTCTATTTGGCATTGCCAGGTAGATCTATATGCAGATGACACTCAGGTGTATCAAATATATAACCCTGCAAATATAGCGCTGGCTATCTCGGCAATCAATTCTGACATAAAAAGAATCGTGGAAAAATCAAGGCAATATTCTCTATAAATCAACGCCTGTGAAACGTCTGTACTAGTTTTTAGTTCACTGAGTCGAAGAGAGGCCTTGAGAAATGTAACTTACCTGGAAGTAGTGAGACCATCAAATTCTGCAAAAAATTTAGGACTGATTTTCGATAGTGACCTCAAATTCACAACTCACCTGAACAGTGTTAGAAGGGCAGCTTTCCTGAACTTGAAACTAATTTTCAGTAATAGGCAATACCCTAATAAAAAAACAAAATCCCTTTTTTGCGAATCTTCAGTTCTTTCAAAATTCAATTATGAAAATTTTGTCTATGGTTCATGTATCACGTCAGATTATCAACGACAAATATAAATCACACAAAACTCATGTGTTCGGCTCATTTTAGGAATAAGGCGTAGACGACAAGTTTCACCATTTTGCTTGTCTGGCACATAAAGTCCTAATTTCCAGGAAACCATCTTATTTGATGAAAAAAATATCATTCAGAGATGACGTTCACAATATCAACGTGAGATTTAGAGGGACTATAACTCCACCTCTCCATCGCACTGAATTATTCAAGAAATC
>WOGR01002221.1:0-17945 GCA_015342045.1 Leptinotarsa lineolata | reverse complement strand
ATTCCCGTGTAAAAGGTTAACGGGGACCAAAAAAAGCAATTGAAGAACGACCAACCTCACTTTCTACTGCTGATGAAGTTAGATTAGCCAATGGTCTCAAAACGACGGAGAAGTGGGGCCTGCGGCCTATCAAGAAAAGACGTTTTGGAAATAGTGGGAAACTTTGTAAAGACCAACCATATTGAAACTAATTTCAGGCATGGAGTTCCAGGTGAAAATTGGTTATTGGGGTTTAAACAGAGGCACATAAGTATAAAAGTTACACAAAACATCGAATATGCTCGCAAGAAGGCTCTTGATCCTTTTATAATTCACAGATATTTTGATTTATTGAAATCAGTAAATGACGAACACGACAAACCTGAAAGAATCTAGAATTTGGACGAAAGTAGCTTGTTTATTGATCCACGGAAGAAAATAGTTGTGGGGGGTATAAATGCACCCTCGTCAAGAACAATCAGTTCTCCTGGAAAAGGAAATACCACTATTGCTTTAATGTTTAGTGCAGCCGGTCTAAAAGCTTCACCACTGATAATATAATTTATAAAGGTTTGTATTTATGGGATCAATGGATTGCTCCAGCAGGCAATGATTTTGAAGGTACTGTTTATACAGTGACAAAGAAAGGATGGATGGAAATGCCGTTTTGAAAAATTACTTCATAAACACTATAATTTCATCACTTCCGTCTGAAAGACCTATACTAGTTATCTAGGATTGACATTCCACTCATATGAATATCGACACTTTAGAAGCCGCTATACGAGAACAAATTATAATTCCAAAACTGCCACCGCATTCCAGCCACCTTTTACCACTAGACCTGGCTGTTTTTGAATCCTTCAGAGTTAAATGGGAAGAAAAAACTTGTTGCATGGCAACGGCAGCATGTAGGTCAAAAACTACCAAAATAAATATTTTCCAAATTTTTGTGCACAACATGGAAACAGAAGAACTCAGAAGTAATTATTAACGGTTTTAAAAAAGATGGCATTGTTCCTTCTAATTGTGACGTAATCCCTGAAACATCTTTTCCACTAGGCTTGCTTAACAAATGAAAGATGATAGAACATCCCACCTTATCGGTACACGAAAACTATAATGAAGTAATGATACCCACTGAAGCCACTCCCGAAACTTAAGGAATATCTTCTCAAAAAAAAAGAATCTACGGCTGCTGCTGTAATCGAAACTGCCACTGCCGACAAAGAAAAAAATATCGTTGCCAGATTTCCTGAAATCGAATAAATTTCATGTTATTTCCTGAATGTGGAGTATTGACGTCCCAACAATCCATTGATGTTTTGAAGGAGAAATCCCAACAGAAAGGAAAAACTACGAAGACCAATAAGATAACTAAGGGGAAGACCAAAAAATGAAACAGAAAAAAGTCAGTATCATTTAGTAGCAGTGAAGATGAAGATTCGATGTTCCCTATATTAATGGATTCGGATAACACTGATGAGTTTCTGGATTCACTTTTGGAATCAGAACCAGAGGTGGAAGTAGACGCAAATGTTAGAGAAGAAAACAAAGAGAAATTCAGTTCAAAAGGAATCGTGAATGTATCTGTCGGAGGTTGGGAATTGGTAAGATATTGTCCAAAAGAGATAATGAAACATTATGTGGGACTCGAATCAGAACATGGATGGATAGTTAAATTCACACGACCTAAAGGAAACAAATTTGTTTGACGAATAAATGACGATATTGATACTGTATTTCAACAGGATATCAAGAAAGTGTTACCTGATCTTATTGTTGATAGACGTGAAATGAACAAATTTCCAGTTTCCTTTGGAAACTTCAATATTCAAAATTACCTCCAAGGCATCTGAGAATGTTCTGTGTTCAACTTCATTAGCTTTTTGTTTCCTTTGTCCTGACATTGTTTTCTAAAAGTTCACATTTTTGTATTTTTTTTTTCAACAAATAAAATAAATCAAAAAAAAAAACACAAAGTGCTCATTTTCTATACAATTGCCCTAGACTACGAAATATACTATTCATTACAAAAATGTAAACTTTCCTTACATTTGCCCCAGCCCCTGGGGTAAATTTATATCATTTTAAAAAACATTATGCAACATCAACAACAATAAATATTATTTACCTTTCTCATACACAATGAATACAGAACCGTTCAAATAGAGTATATGGTTTTTTTCGAAAATGTGCATTTTCGAAAAGTTTCTGTAAATTTTTTCCTGTCAAAAATTTCTTGTTTTCATGAAAACATTTCCGAAGCACTTTTTTAAGTAGATGGTGTGAATTTTCAAATGAGATATCAATAGTTATTGAAGGAAAACTAGTTTTCAATGAGGCACCTTGTATATTCATGCATATTTCAATAGAGCTCAAAATTACCTTTACAAAAATGTAGCATACTTGATGTTTTGCTTGAGGCATCTTTGAAATACAGAACTTTTAGATTTTTTCATGTAGACTTTGAAACGCACACTTTGATCAAGTGGGCTTTGGACGATGCGGCGATAAAACAGAATGCAAATCTCTACTGGTAGCTGTCAAATTTGATTCAAGCAGTAAAGACGTTCTTCAATAAGTGGTTTCTGTTCAATTTTCGAAAACATTCGCAATGAAGTATGAGAATTATGAAAAATGGGATATGATAGTCTGTTTTATACAAAAAGGGGAAAATGCAGAAGCAACAAGCAATTTGTATCACGAGAGGTATCCAGAGAGAAGACAACTTTTTGGAAACAGAAACAGAAACAATGATAGATATCGATCTGCGCTTTTCACCATTGAGTTTGTCATGAAATTTGACCCCCAGACTCACAGCCATTAGTTTTCATCTATCTAGTTTGAAAACAGGAGTTTTTCTTAAAAAGTGTCCAATTTGGCCCATTCCGTACAAATTACAAAACTCAAAATTATATTTAAATTGAAAGGGTATATTTTCAGAAAAGATTTGTGTTCAAAAGTTACTTCTTTGCATGATCTATACATTTTTGTGAAAAGTTCATTTTCAAATTGCTTTCTTCCTTTCTTCGGAAGATTCCCATATTTTTTGTATAATGATCAAGAAGTAGAAAGCTAAAACTTTTCTTTTCCAATAATTAATCTCTCATAAAAATATGCCCCTTTCAATTTAAACAAGATTTCAATGGCTGGGATTGAATCAAATAAGCGAATGAATGTCTTTACATATTGCCATCGACGACGTGAGAAGATTCAACTCATTCGTGACAAAGTCGTAAGAAGCAATAAGACAAGTGGCTTTTTCCGAAACATTGGATGTCCGCCATTGAGGATGACAGTGTTCCATGTAAGTGAAATGTTTACCTCTATCATATACAATATTGTGTAGCAATCCTGTGAATGATACCTGATTCAATTCCATAACGAATATTTGGAGTAAAAACTGAATGGGAAAATTGTTTTTTGTATAATTTAATGTTCATATAAAAATAGTTGTTTCGAAAGTATGTTTTCGTTCGTGTAATTCAATGTTTATATGAGAGGGCGAGAGGGCTTTTTCTTCCAGTCGTGTGTCTGAAAGTTACTTTTTTGCATGATCTTCACATCTTTGTAAGGGGTTTATTTTGAAATTAATTGTTTCATTCCTTTCTTCGGAAGATTCTTACATTTTTTTCATAATTATGGAGAAGTAGCCAAAAAACCTATCTTTGTCAAACTTACATATTATCATAAGATGCAAGCTTATGAGTTCTCTGGTACAAGTTAGTTTAGATAAGTCAGGCAGTATTAAAAAGTTTGCAAAATCACTGAAGAAGTAATGCAATTGTTCCATGAGAGACAGTCTCTATTGAGGTCGTAAACCAGGATATGTATGTACCAGGGTCTTTTAAGCAGATTATTTCAGATAAAAAGGTGATAAGTTTATAGGACTAGAAATAGCTTCAAGAAAATATTAGGTAAAGAATGTATGTGTCAGTTATCAACAGAAAATCAAGCAATGTTTTCAGGTAGATTATAGATTTCGACAAGAACTGAACTGAATAGAAAACCCCCACTAAATTTTTGAAATTAAAAATGGTTACTGAAGATCTTAAATCAATTATTATAATAGATAGGCTTTCGAAGTGGATTGGCGAAATATTGACATACGGTTTCGAAAAGGATGAATTCTATGTGAAAGATTCTTTCAAGTTTTCTAATTTTATCAGAAATAAAATTATACCTGAGACTTGAATTTTGATTTCTCTTGACGTGGTATCTTATTTTACTAACATTCCTATAGATCTATTGATTAGTATAATTAAGAGAAAATGGGAGATAATTTCAAACTTCACCACTTTATCCATAGATCTTTTCATACAAGTTTTTGAATTCTGTATAGACTCTAATTACTTTTGTTGCAATGGAACTTTTTACAAAAAAATTTTTGGGTTGGGAACGAGTGTTTGTATGTAACCCATTTGTGCAGATTTGGTAATGGAGACCTACAAAATATATGCATTAAAAAGTTATAATTTTTATTGCCTTTTTTTAAAAGATGTGTTGATGATAATGTTACTTCCATTCCACCAAAACTGAAATAGAAGAACTTGAAATAGAAGAAAACAGTTCTTTAGCATTACTAGATACTAAAATAATTAAAGATGCAAATCGAATTTTAAAGGTAGACTGGTATCATAAACCAACTTTTTCTGAGAGATTTTCACATTATTTTCCAAAACATAACTTTCACAGTGAAATCAATATTATAAGGAATTTGAAATCAAGAGCAATTGCCATTTCCAATTCTGATTTCCATAACAAAAATCTCCAATTAATTGAAAATTACCTAGTGAAAAATAATATTCCTAGAACCCTCGTTAGAAAAATAACGAAAGAAAGAAGTTCCTTTTCCCAAAATACAGGGGTGAAACCCAAATATCACAAATTTCCATTTGTAGAAAACGTATCTGATAAACTTGGAATGCTACTCAGTCCCGAACAAATTAAAGTGGCTTTTTTTTATGAAAATACAGTTGGAAAGTATTTTTTCTCGAAACAAAAACACCTCAAGACGTACAATCTTATATAGTGTACAAATTGAACTGTGAAAGTTATCACAAGTGCTATGTTGGTCAAACTGGACGGTATCTTAAAACACGAGCTTCAGAAAACATGAGAGACTAAGAAACTAAATATAAAAAAAACTTCACAGCCCTCGTTGAACATGAAAAAAAATATAGACACATTTTTGATTTTGATCATCCAGCTATTCTCGATGTTCAACTATATTTATCCAAAAGACTCTTGAGCGAAATGATATATATCCTCACATGCGATAGTGTTAACACTAGAAGAGATGTTGATGGCCTTAATACTATATATTTCAATTTGATAGGTGAAATACCTAAATAATTTACCATTTTTTCATTATTTTTCTTTGTCATTGATTAAAAAACAGACACCACCTTATCAGAATCACAGATAAAGCCATTCGTTTGTTTCATGTCGGTTTGTGTTGGTGTTGTTGCAATGCTTTTAATTTTTTCAAAATGTATCTAATATGTCTGATGGTTTTTAAAATAGTAATATTACCACGAAGAAACTACTTTCCGGTGAGTAATTTAATTACTAAGTTTTGTGGAAGGTATGTTTATGTTATAGAGCCCTGAAGAAGAATTTATTGAATTCGAAACGTCGACAAGAAAACAATAATTTTTCAAAGAAAAAATTGATCCTGTTACCCAACCAACCTTTCTTCAGAAAAATTATTGGATCACCAAACTAGTTAACTGATAATAGAGTTGACCTATCCGAAAATTGAGAAAATGACCAGAAAAAAGAGATTCGTTAAGTGGATGTTAACCACAAAATAAAAAATAACACTTAAAAGTGAGAATGCAGTTGGTCGATATAGAAATAGACTAGCCAAGTCATAGCATGAAGAATGAGTAGTATAATGAATTTCCATTACATTGACTGTACCGAAACCATTTTCCAAATTTTCTGGCGAAAGTCTTCAAGTTTCATGTCTGACGTTTTAAAAAGGTTGTATCGGTAGTTGCGGTCTGTTGGAATTGCCTGTTCAATCACCGGATTTGACTCCTCTAGATTTTTTCCTTTGGGGCTATATCAAATTGAAAGTTTATGTTACGCAACCTAGGATAATACGGTAACTTGGGACAGAATTACCGAAACTTGTGCTATCGTTGCACCAGAAACATTTCAAAATGCTAGAAATGAGTTCAAAATCAGACTGTTTTACTGTGGTACGGTACAAGGAGAATATTTTGAACATTTGCTCCAATAAAAGTTCAGTAAAAGTTCAAATATAAAGCTATCGTTTTATGCCTTCGAAATTAACACTAATCTGTCACAGAACTTAGTACGTATTTTTTCCAATGAACATTTATTTAAATGTGTGGCGAAGTTACGAAATTTCTAGTACCAAATTCAAACATCAGTAACTCCGCAAATGGTTATAGAAATTAAAGAAAAGGAAGATCAGTGTGCAGATAATTGAAATATCTCACATACAAAAAAATCACAATTGAAAAAAGCAGATAGTGCCCTCTTGGTGGCATGTCACACTATTGGATTTATTTTAAAAAAGTACTGAAAACGAATCATTTTTTACAAAAACTTTGTACGACTATGATGTCTTGCCCCGTTTGAAAGTTGAGAGGAAGGCACTGAATATTGCAGACATATCTTGAAACCCTCCCCTGTGGGTTGATGAAAATACGTATTTTTCAATGTAATTGTCATGGTGATAATAAAAATTGAACAAATATTAGATGATCACAATTCTCACAGTAAAATTTAATCTCACTATAATTGAAAACCAACATAAGAAAATAAAAAATTGATACTAACTCTCTGATATATTTTTATTTTGTCACGTTCTTTGTTTGATCTCACCAATAATATTCCAAGCTGTTTTCTGTATTTTCATTCTTGATACTTATGACGACATATCTTCAAGGTCACCTGGTAGAATCTGCCAAAACTATCCTCAATGCTTTCTTGTATATCGTGGGTTATCTAACCCACTAGTTGCTCTCCAAATGACCTTACTTCGAAGTTCAATGCTACATTACTCTAGTATATTATGAAATATTTGAAGACAATTATTTGGTTTTAATTTGATTGCACGATTCATCAGTTTTTATGTAATATTTAATATTTGATGCTATTTTGATGGAGAGAATTGTGTGTCTAGAAGCTTTTGGCAATGACACAAATACTCAGAATCTGGCATCGCAAATTCAAAATTATAGTATACATTCTTCTTCAGACAGTTAATTAATTGTGAACAAATTACCAGTTATTGGTTATTACTGAAACAACCTACTTCTTTGTAAAATTAGAAATCATAATTGGTGTACGACAAAATATGAAATATAAGTATATAACATGTTTATCAGTTGTATGCTTTAACACTATAGAAAATGTATATGATTAGGTGGCTAGTAGACACATTTATCCTAATAAAAAACCAAGGCAAATACATGTTTCAATACAGAATTATCAATTTGTAAAATTACTTTCTCTGGCTCTCTAAAATTTCTGTTTATATAACCGCCGGCAAATAATTTCATATCGATATTATCAGTGCTGTCACTTCGTGACTGACATTACTGATTGCCCTCGCATGTTTTTCAATGTCAGATGGTAGACTTCGTTTTTTACTCGTCCCCACAAAAAATCTGAAGGAATTGAGTCGGTTGGTCGAGGAGGCAACTCAATTGCACCCTCCTGTTTAGCTATCTCAAAACTTGTCGTTTGAGATAGAGGAAATCAGAGTTTCGTATCGACCTTTCTGGAAATGATTGCAAATTGCAACAGATTAAAGTCAGAGAACACTACATCGAATGTTCAAGAACTGAAACAAACATTGAAATATCCCACATTTCAAAACTCTTTTGACACCTGTCGAGAATGTTTTAAAATTAAATGAACGATGGAAAAAGTGCAAGATACATTTAATTTTTCCTATTAGAAGACGATGGCAGATTTTGGCCTCCGAAACTCAAGGGTGAGTATTTGTACAATTTTTTAGCTATCTGTTGATGAATCATAGATAAATAGTATATTTTCCTTTGTGAAAAATAATTTGGATTTTTGCAGTAACTACCCCTTTGAACTGAAAAGTTTGCCCTTTCTACACCTGCATGGAGTTTTGTATTACAATTTTTATTCATTTTCAGATGTGGACCTTAACGGAATTAGTGGATCAAAATTATATTCATTATAATAAACACTCAGCAGTTCAAAAAAAAAATGTTGGGATACATGTTTGATGAGAAAAAAAATGAGACTTGGAACAAGAAAATTCATTTTCTCAGGGCCTCATCCCAAAATTTATTTATTTTTTCTTACTTGGCTAGGATTACATATGATTAATATACACAAATAACCCAACTTCTGAATATATTTTCAAAATAGTTAAAATATGACGTGACACCCAATGATACAATTATTACAATTGATTTGAATATCAGTGGTAGCTCATCATGTCATTTTCATCACAGAATCCGTAAGTGCGACACAAATGAAAGCTATTATCTCGAAACCACTTTCTGCTATTCGCGTTCCCACTATTGCTTTTTACTTTGCCGAAGAAATATGCCTACTATTCAGTGTACCGCACCGACAGCTATAGATCGAGCGTTCAATCGCGTCGGTTCTTGTTTTATTTTGCAATCTCGTCGACAACATTTTCGAAAATGTATGGATTTTCTCACATTCTTTGCACCTTCCTGTTAACCTTGATAGCGTGTCAGTGTTCACTCGCATCATCTGGCAATACCGGTTTTAAAGATGCTCTCCACGGTGAGTTATTTATGCAAAGAGTTGGAATTTATGCTCACTTCATTGTTTTGGACCAATAAAATGTATTTATATTCATGAATACCTTATTGCAAGTATGAAGAATGAAAAAACTGTAGACCAATCTGTGCTCCACTTGTTCGACAGAAGAATGCGAAGTTGGGTTGTTCATGAGCAGGAATAAACAAAATACTCAAATGTATAACACTTGAAATTATGAAGTGTGAGAAGGGTCATAAAGATTTTGAAAAAATATCCGAGTTCAAAATTACAAGTACAAAGTCGGAATTTAATAAAATTCCAAATTTCGGAATTTGAGAGAAATTCACAGTTGATTGTAAAAGTTTAAGAGAAATTCCGAAATTGAAGTTGGCAATCAACAATTCTTTGTCATTATTCCCCAACTTCATCATTAAATTTAGACTTCAATTTTGTACTGTAAAATTTCGTCTTTGAACTCGAAATTTTGGTGAATTTCTTCTGACATGCTGGCCCTTCTACACCTTTGGATGTATTTCTGAACATGCTCCGCGTAAAATTCATAGTCTTCTTTTATATCCATTGAAAATTTAAAAACAATACACTTTAGAAGCACGAACTAGTTATTTTGCTATTGAAAATAGATCACATAGTATATTCTTCAAGAACGAAACAAGCAAAAAACAATAGGAGGTAATTCATGACATTATATTCAAGAAATGTGTACGTTTTGTATAGTTGTATAGTACTAAATCTCAGGAGTTCACATGTATATCACTGTTTCATTTGGATGTATTCTAACCTATCTTTGTTCTGCATGAATAAAATAAAAAATCACCAGAAATATGGAGAATCAAGAAGTCATACTCAAAGAACTATTTTTCACCTCGAATCTAGGTTATATAGTGCAATACCTCTAGAAATGAATCAAATATAATTTTTCAAAAAATATAAAATAATCGTTGAGAATGAAAACAATTCGTTAATGATCAACTCAGTGCAAAATATGTAAACATTTCATTTTCATTATTTCTCATATTCAAATAACAAATAATATCTGTCACCTCATAAAGTAGATTTTTTTTCAATATACAGGGCTATTCAAATTCGTTTCTGTACATGGGTATCTTGTAAACGATAAAAGATAGAGTATCGGTTGAATCGTGAAAAAGTTGCGTATTTTAGAGACCTATTCAATGATGTAAAAAAATTGAATATAGCTTTTTTGGTTCTGGAGATATACAGGAAAAACAAAAAAATACCAAATTATTTTTTTGCCTTTATCTTCTTTATTCGCAGACATATTGAAAATGTGTTCACATTTTGCTATTGGCACTTGATGTGGGCTATCAGAATATTTTCATAAATCTTTTATACAGGGTGTCATCTGACTCGGGCCACCCCCATCTTTGAATTTTTAAATACGGCCCTATATTTTTGTCGTAGTTTTTTGATCGCCGACGTTCATCCCTTACTGATTTTGGGATGTTTCGGTTATATTTTTTTATAATTGAGTGAATTATTCCCTTTTGAATTACTGCCCTGGAAATTGGTTGACTGATTTAAATAAAAACACAATAGCAACTTTCACGTTTTCCTATAGGTCGTAGAGTTTTTAGTGAGTTTTTTTATTTAATTTTTAGGCACCTATTCATATTTTTTTACATTTCCATTGCTCTTTTATGATTATCTGAAACATATCGACAAGAAAAATATATTATACGTGTTTTGATAAGCAGAAAAAGAAATGGATAGCAAATAATGGGCCAATAAAGTGGCCTGCAAGATCATCAGATCTCACTATTTTTGACTATTTTCTATGGGGGACATTGAAAAATAGGATATACGCAGGCAGAGAGATAGAAAATGTGGAAGACTTGAGATTGAGAATTTTCAATGCTTTCGCAACAATACAGCAAAGGAGTGTATTAAGGGCAATAAATAATATGAAGAACGAATTCAAAAATGTCTAGAAATGGAAGGACACCAATTCGAATATTTATTGCGTCATTAATTTTTTTGTGTATATAAATTACTTCATTTCAATTTTCATTACAATTATAGTTTTCGTTTCGGGTGTTATTATTGCTATCATTTCTTTTTCTCCTTATCAAAACACATATACTATATTTTAGTTGAAGATATGTTTCAGATAGTCATAAAAGGTTTTGCTACTCGAAGGTCATTGTAGAAAACGCTCAGAGCCATGGATATGTGAAAAAATATGAATAGGTACTATAAATGAAAAAAACTTTCCAAAAAACTCTACTGTACATAAGGAGACGTGAAAGTTGCTATTTTGTTTTTATTTAACCCAGTCAACCAATTTACGGGCCGTAATTTAAAAGGGAATAATTCACCTAATTATAATGAAATATTACCAAAACATCCCGAGATATGAAATTGAATTCAATTTCTCAGTATGAAGTGAACGTCGACAATCCAAAAACCACAACAAAAAATACAGGTCCGTATTTAAAAATTCAAAGATGAGAGTGGCCCAAGTCAGATGACACCCTGTATAAAAGATTCATGGATATATTCTGATAGCCCACATCAAGTGGCAATAGTGAAATGTAGATAGATTTTCAATATGTCTGCGAATAAAGAAGATAAAGGTAAAAAAATAATTTGGGATTTTTTGGTTTTTTCTGTATATCCCCAGATCGAAAAGAGCTATATTCAATTTTCTCACATCATTGGAAAGGTCTCTGAAATACGCAACTTTGCCACGCAACCGACACTCTATCTCTTATCGTTTACGAGATACCCATGTACAGAAACGAATTTGAATAGCCCTGTATATCAAAACTGATAGTGAATACAAGAAACCAGAGTGAAGTAGAAGTAGAACTCAAAATAAGCCGTTTTGTGCTTTGATATGGTGGTATTGTAAATTCATTATAAAAAAGTAAATGTTTGTTTGAGGTCGAATAAATCAGAATAGGAAAAAATGATCACGTTATTGTGGTGTAGGAAAATGATGCATTTGATCTCGTATTCGAAGTTTTTTTTCATATTTTTCTTTTAGAAATTGAATATTAAGCATTTATCATTTTTTCTACTATGAATTATGTGACCTGAGGTTTGGACATGAATTGGGTTTCTTTCATAATGAATCTCACTATGTGGAGTGATTTCTGAGTAACATTATTGATGTGATCATGAGAAATTAGTTTACTATCAATGGTGACTCCACTATACTTTTAATGTTGTACTTCATTGAGAGTATATATATTTATATCTTTTACACTTTGTACAGTGACACTTTTGATGATTCACAAATCTATCCAAGAATTCCTCTGTGATTTATGACAATCTAGAATAGTCTCGATAAAAATTTTGAAATAATCTGCATATGTTAAAAATTTGCAATGTGTTGTATAACGATAAATAATGAAATAAATAAAAACCGACCGGCGGCCAGTTTAAAAAAATTGATGAAGTTCATGAATGGACCCAAGTGTGATCCTTTTGGTACACCCGGTAGTATTGGAGTGGCCTTGGAATGACAACTATGGAGTGGGACATACTGGGTTTTCTCAGACAGACATAATGATATTCAAACTACCAACTTCGTCCATCCACTCGGCAATCTGCCCTATCTATAATTGTATGCATTTTCTGATAATGCGAAATATGTGTAGGAGGTTACTTGATTTTGGACCTAAGTCCTTTGATTTTAAAAATATCAATAAACAAGCAGTGACTTTACAGTGGTGACGAGGATGATCTATCCAATTGGAACTAAGTAGTCTTAACATTAAGTACAAAAAAATAATAATATTTATGGGGAAAAATTAGGGAATGTAGTGAAAGAATTTCATGGTTCACAAACAATGGACTTAGGTTCAAGAACAAGGACGTAGGTCCAAAATTAGGGGGCGTAGGTCTAGAATCAAGGAACATGGGTCCAAAATCAATGGACTCAAGTCCAGAATCAAGGGAAGTAGGTCCAAAATCAAAGAACCAAAAACAAGGGACTTAGGTCCGAAAGTAAGGGACGTTTGTCCACAAATAAAGAATGGTTTTTTAGGGACAAAACACAAGCACTACAGGGTAAACCTTGATGCTTGTGAGAAAGTAGTGATTCACATTGGATTCGAATCGCTGGAGATCAAATCCATTGGGAAAAACGTTCTCAGGAAGTTTATTCCACATGAACGCAATTCTCTAAATGAAAAAGTTTTTAAACAGCGAAGTTCGAGGAGTACTGAGTTGAACTTCAAAACGATAAGCAGCCACAGTCCATCGCGAATTTCTGATATGCACCGCTCTTGGTGGAATCAAATGTGTCAAGTCCCTTGAACACTTCCCTATAGAAGAGAGTCAAATCTCCAACCTTTCTTCGATGTTCCAGACTATCAAGTTTCCAAGTTATGTTTGCGTCTTCAATTAGGCTCTCTTCTGCCAGTGGCAAATCTTCGGTGAAATCATCGATTTGATTTTTAAGGAATTGTAGATATCTTTTCGTTGAAAATTATTGGCTCCAGAAGTTTTCCTCCGATAATATCTATTCAGCAATTGAAATCAAATCGCTCTTGAAAATTTCCTTCTTGCATCAAATGTAGATTTGTTTGAGACCAGTACCTTCTATTATTCCTTTTGCACATACCTAAGTTGGTGAATCGGGTTTCATCTGAATAAATAATTTTAAATGGAAAAAGTACATCTCTATATTTAGTCAAAAACCAGTTGCAATAAGTCAATCTTCGGTTGTGATCGTTATCGTAAAGATGTTGGTGTAGTTGGTACTTGAATGATCGATAATTATTTTTGTGAAGAATTCTCCTTACGGACGAACAACTCATATCACACTCAGAAACAATTTGGCGAATTGACGCCGTACAATTCACTTCAACATAGGCCAACACATCTAATGCCGAGTGGGATAGCGACGATTAGGGAACATCTGAGCATAAATTCGAGCTGCATCAGTTGCATTCATTTTTGTTTCATGTTGTTGTTGCATATCAATTAATTTTCTCATTTCTAGCAACAGCTTCAATTGTTCGTCACGGATAACTATTAGAATAGCAGGACTTAGTGCATAAGTATACAGAATACGTATTATTTTTTATTAGGTATGATCGTTTCTTGCAATTATTCATAAATAGAGAAAATAAAGTGAAAGTGTGTGGCATCAAGATATTCGTAAGAAAGTGATCTTTCACAAAAAGCCAACGAGCCACCCCTTTTCCATTTGAAAAAATCAAGTTAACTGGAAAACTTCATATTTGCAACTGTGAAATAATTCTCAAAACGAAATGAAGTCATAAGCCTCACAGTCGTAGTTTTCACATGTTACTTGATCAAGAAAGAAGCGATTTACATGATCCATGGCATTCTTGACAAAAAATAAAAATTGGAATAAACATGATTTTATTTGTCAAATATTGACAAGTGAAGCATTGTTGGATATAGATAGTCATTCTCGATAGAAATAAGTGAAAATATATAGGATATCCCATTTTAAAATCGAAAGTTAGACTCCTTTCCGGTCAAACCGGAAGTACGGCAAATCAAGTAAATATGTCAAAAATGTAAATTGAACTATAATACACAACCTTCAAATTTTGTTTTTCTATCTCCAATAATAAAAAAGTTAAAGGGGTGAGCCACCTTAGAGAATCACCCGGTATAGTATCCGTCTAAATAGCTTTCCAATTACCACATTACATGTGAACATTATATTAAACATGAACACTTTTTAATGAATGTATCAAAGAAGAACAATAAGTAGTGAACCGTTTCCTTATATCCCAAAACTGTTAGGCAGCATTTTTTATGAAATCTCGTACAGTCAGAACCACAGCCCCTTTAAACGGGTAACACCATCATATTTTCATCAACTAACACAAAACATGAATATAATGATGTAAAATTGTGTTAGTTACACCATTCATGTCTCAAAACGATTGGATCGATTTTCATGATTTTTGATTTGTTGTATTTGTCTCCGCCTGAAAGAGCAGAAAAACTAAAGAAACATTCGAAAAATTAAGGAAAAGAATTGAAAATTGAACAAATTGACCATATTCGGTTCGTTAAGTTATGAAAGTTGTTATGGTGCACGCAAAGACAGTAGAAATTGTGACATTTATAATTGTGCTCTCATAAATAATTGTTATATCATTATAGAAGCATAGTTAGTAATATCCATCATAGTGTTATTCAATTAAACATGAGGAGCATCGTGTTCATTGTTGCCAAGTTTTTTGCAGTAGATAACCTGTTTTGGCTCTCGAGCTACTGTTCTTCTTTCTATAATAATTATTAAATGACTGTGAATAGTAGAAATTAGCATATATACATATAGTATATACTTATGATATATATTTCTTACTATTTCTAACATCAATCTATTTTTTTCTGAGTCAAAGTCCACTGCTAAGCATAAAAATAAGGTGGCAACACTAGCTATGTTACTATAGCTCGCCTTCGTACTTCACAAACACAAAATAAAAAATTAAATACAACTCAGCTAATAACGCAACATTCATTAAATCTAAGACTGTACGATAAGATTAAATAAATTGACGCGTTATGACAGTTGTCATGATGTGCGCAAATACAATTACGGTTTTGACATTTCTGATTGTGCGTGTTCGAATAATTATTATGTCTTGATATAAGTTGAATCAGCAATAACCATCATGGTTTTATTCACAATGCCGTGAGCAAGAAAACTGATTCTTTCACAACAAAGCAATAATACAATTAGAATGCGAAATATTGCGAAACAATCCACTGTGGACGAAGAAGAAATCATACGAGAGGAGCGCCGTATACAATGTTGCCAGTATAACTGTTTCTTCAGTAGATCTCCTGGTTTGACTTCCGAACTTACTGTTCTAGAGTTGAATTCTACTACCTCAGGTTCTCCCTCACTGGTCATGAATATATTGCTTTAAAAGTTGCTCATCAGTATATGTATTCCTCTGGAAATAATTCTATATTTTATCAGAGTCTCTGAAATTCTGTTATGAATTAAATTTCGCCTAATCATTCCCATACAAACTCATATATAAGAGCAATATCAAACTTCTCCAGGCAGGCCTGCACTACTCTCATCACGATTGCCAATCTTCCAGTTTCCACGAAAATGAAGGAGGAAGTTGTTCTTTTCCATATGGATCTCCTTGCATGGATAAGAACTTCAGGAGGTGGTTCACAGGATCCACTGATGATACCTAGTAAGATCCAGATACCATCCCATCATTCGATATAATGATCTAGTCATATCCAATAGTAGGTATTCCTAAGTACAATGGATGAGAGCAATAATGAGATGTTTAAAGGAAAAGAAGAGGTTGGACGAATCAAGAGCCCAAAAACATATTGTTATCCAACACCAGACAGCGCTGGTGTTGGTGGTGTCTTCGTAAGAGGTAATGCGATCCCCTTATCTGACCCTGAAGGAAGAATCTCAGAGAATTACTTTGGAACACACGCCTCTTCTCTTCTGACGGTGACAATGCATCTCACTATTTTGTCGGAGCAGCGAGGCTGCATAAATTGCTTTAATCGAGATGTTAATGGAGATGTTAGGCTCCTATTGCAGTGAGTCTTTGCAATGTAATCTATCATCTTCATGTATGATAAAAGGATGGAATAGATATAGTTACAGGAGGAATTGAAACATTGGCATAGAAATAAATTTATCGCGATTGAGTAATATCGACGAACAAACAAATTCTAATACGTTTTAATACGCTATTATTTAAAGTTAACTTTGACACGGTTGAGTAAGTAAAGGAAACCTCAGGTTCTGAAAAAAATACGACTACCAATTATTTTACTCATTCTCAGTAATCGAAATTAGATGTCTACTGAATTCTTATCCTCATAACAATTTGAATATCATAGATTTCACGACTGGTCTGTCAGAGCTCAAGGCAATATGTGACCTAGCTGAAATGATTGGATGAATGTTAATAAGAGATTCTTCAACTTTTGTTAGATGATTTTACACAAATTTGTTCACGAACCACATTCTGATTGAATCATTCGATGTTTGGTTATACTAAATAAGCGAGTAGATTTTGCTTCTGAATCATTTTCGAACGGATATTTTTTTATGTTGTATAAGGCGAGTCAGCATAGAGAAGACCAGACTATGGAATACGACTGAAATATTCTCTCTCTCTCTCTCTCTCTCTCTCTGAGCAATGGGTCACTCTACATTCTTAATACTAAAACTTATCAAAAATATGGTTAAATTCCAATGAAAATATGTCATTGATTTTTCAAAGCAATTACCAACTTGAGTACTGGAAAATTACAGTTACCACAGGCTTTGCTTATGACATGACTACTCAAGTAAACATATGAATTTACAGGGTGTTTTTCCTCTACTAACTTGGTTTGCGAAACGAGGCGTCAAGGGGCAGTATTTTGTTTTGGCGTGGAAAAAGACTTTTTATTAGATTCATTTCAGGCGAGGTTCTAATTCTACTTATCAAGAAAGAATTGGTAGTTTGTGACCTTTGTGACCATCTTTATCTTTTCACTGACGTTTATATTTCTCTTTCAAATTATTTTTTCAAAAACAACCAAAAGTCCAATAATGAGTTTTTGTGAACAACAATTTTCGTGAGGATATACGCTATAGTGCGGGAGCTGCTGAACAATTTTTGGGTAGGTTTCTGAGGCACTACAGAACATTTTGTAATTGTGAACCCCAAGTAATAATTTCGGAACTATATAAACAATTTTATTCCTCATAATAATAATAATAATAATAATAACAGTAAAAATAATGTAATGAAAAAGCATTGCAATAACACTGATAATAATAATAAAATTTATAATAATGATAATAATAATAGTATGGACGGAACATTTATTAAATTTCATTGATTAGCTGACAATACATCATTGAAATGATTTTTTTTATTGAAGTTCCAAATTAGTATCTCCATCTTCATAAAATTCATCAACAGATATTGAAAATTCTTCCTCCAATTCTTCAATGTCATCTGTAATAAGTGAAATAGATTCAGTATATTACAAATAATAATTTGAAAGTGCAGTAGTAAGAGAGAAAAAACTATTAATTGAAAGTCACTTGTTTTTGCGTCGGTTTCTTTGGAGTTTTCATTGACAATAGTGTTATAAATCATGCCCTGCAAAAAATAACGCCGGCCGCCCCTGGTAGCCATAAAGCACCTGTGACGTGGCTAAGGGCGCCCCCATTCCGAAAGAAGTTT
>WOGR01002220.1:0-21666 GCA_015342045.1 Leptinotarsa lineolata | reverse complement strand
TTTCTTCTACTCCATCTTGATAGAAAAAATCTGGGAATATTCCAAAGAAAAGAAGAGAGCAAATAATTTTAAAAGAAGTAACTCTAAACATTGATGTGTAGATCATGCAAAGAACTAACTTTCAGACACGAAATGGAAGGAAAAAATGCCCTTCTGAAACAGCTACTTTCATATAAACATTGAATTACATGAAAGACAAAATTCTTTCGAAACAAATACCCTCATATGAACACTGAATTATACAAAAAACACTTTTTCCTACTCAGTTTGTATTCCGAACATTCGTTATAGAATTGAATCAGATATCATTCACAGGATTTCTACACAATATACTAAATAAAACGTAAAAAAATTCACTTACACGGACTTCAGCCATCCTCACTGGTAGACACCGATATTTCGCCGTAAGACACTTGCCTTAGGGCTCTTTAGTACCAACCTGTATTAAGATGGAGTATATAGTAAAAAACCAATAACTTTCTTTCCCAAAAATTAATCACTCCTAAAAATATAACCCCATCAATTTAAACAATATTCCTCTTGGCTGGGATTTATTCAAATAAGTGAATTAATGTCATTACGATGTCATCGATAACATAAGTAGATCAAACTTATTCCGTGACATAAAAATCGTAATTTATGTATGAATTGTGTTCTTTTTCTTATAATGTTATCCAGATTGGTACTGAAGAGCCTAAGGCAAGTGTCTTACGGAGAAACATCGGTATCTACCAGTGAGGATAGCTGACTTCCATGTAAGTGAAATTTTTTACATTTCATTCAGTATATTGTGTAGAAATCCTGTGAATGATATCTGATTCAATTCTATAACAGATGTTTGAAATACAAACTGAGTAGAAAAAAGTGTTTTTTGTATAATTCAGTGTTCATATAAAAGTATTTGTTTCGGAAGAATTTTCTTTCGTGTAATTCAATGTTTGTATGAAAGTAGCTATTTCAGAAGGGTTTTTTCTTCCATTTGTGTTTGAGAGTTACTTCTTTGCATGATCTACACATCTATGTTCAGAGTTACTTCTTTTGAAAATGATTGCTTCCTGTCTTCCTGGCCTGCGTTTAAAGCTTTCAACTTTCAACCCAGATATAGAATCTCCTGTAAACCGTGAGCACCCGCTCGACAAGAAATATTAATTACATAAGTTTCATTTTTTCATTTTTTATTTTTGTTTAGTTTTGAGATTCTGAATTGAGAGTCTTTTTTCGTACTGTATTTTGTCTTCAGTTATATCATCTTTACCACTTTCTTCCTTTCCTCAATAGTGAATTTTCACGATAATGATAATGAAAATATTATTAGTTATAATAATTATATAAAATAATACTATTTAATATGTGAGTCGCAAAAAAAATTCCAGAATGAAAGGGTATCCCCAGGCAAAAAAAAATTTTGGAAACGCTGGAGTAAAGTATTTGACAATGTTACATACTGAAATACGTTTATCGCTAGTCTCAAACACTGAAGTTCTTTTATTCAAAATGAAAACTACAAAATAATGAAAGTAAAAAATATAGGGTCAATTAAACGTATTATTATGAAATTAAAAATAAGTTATATTTCGATCAAAAAGGTGGTTTTCCGGAAAATTTGAGGTTATGTGGGGAGATGATTCATAAATGTTTCAGATTTTTATATTACCTACAACTTCTATATTCAACTTTTTTCAATAGCAGGTCTTTTTCCAGTGGAATCGTGAAAGGGCAAAATTCTCCTCATATCTCCCACGTACATTGAATTGACCCCAAATAATTTTCCACCGTTCTTGATATATTTATGCTCAAATTTTTTATTTTTTCATTTTCTGCTTTTCTGACAGGTTTTTGCACTGATCCATACATTATTTCTCCTCCATATTTTCGAGAAAGTTTTGATAAATAAAAGTTTAAGAAGTTCAATCTGAAAATTCCATGTACCTCTCAAGAAAACCGAACCCGCCAAGATAGCGGTGACCTCTCCATAATTGAGTACGCACAGGGAATGAATGAGGCGAACGTGGTGTATACAGAAATTTTCTACCTTCGAGTTTCTTAATTAGGGCATCCGAAACTTTCGAAACTTTCTTGGATCGAACGCTGATTAGTTATACGAGGTTTATGATATATATTGAACCGGATGAAAAGATTAACGCGGGGTGTTTCATTTCTGCGGTTTGAATTTTAATTTTGCAGGATATAATCCTTATTTCATGCTCTCGTCCTTAGTCTGACGAGATTGGCGCTCAACATTCCACTTTCGCTCCGGCTTTGCGGATTTTGTAATGAAGATTATTGAAAGGATGTGTCTCTTGTTTGTAGGAAAGATGATTGATTGAGAAAGGGAAGTAGACTGCTTCATTTTTCATTATATAATTCATTACGTTCATTATGAAATGATTTTCAGAGAATTGTTCATGACTTTTTCTTTAAATTGATTTCATCAGAATAGTGCAGATTAGTATAGGTTGAGACTGAAGCTCTGCTTGTTCGCATCTTAATTCAAAACAGGATGCAGCCTAGCTCCCCTACTCTTTCGACTGTCTCTAGTCAGAGTGACAAATGGGTCATAACTGAATGGGATGTTTGTTGACGGCATGAAAGTCCTTACAGACACCCCTGCCTGGCTGGGGTGAGTTGGGTGAAAAAGCTGTTCACCCGTTAATGGAAGATATGAGGACCTCATTCGACAGAGTGTCTGGGCCTTCTATATCGGGAGGGGTCGTCTACAGCAGAGTCTGTAGCTTCTCTAATTATTGGATTATCATGAGTTTCCGCATTTTCGAAAACTCTACGATTTCTCAACTGGATGGACTGCTGAATGGAAGGCAGCTGCGAATCTCTGCGAATGGCTTCGTTCCGCATGAACCAAGTGGCATTCACAATCATCTACATCGACTTATTTTGCAGTCTCTCCAAAATGGAGAGATTTGACGGAGCCGCTTGTCCCCAGACGCCTGAATTGTACATGATGACAGGCTTGAACATCGTGTTATAGATTGTAATTTTGTTCTTTAGATTCAGTTTCGACTTTCTGTTCACAAGAGAGTATAAGGATGCAATCCTTTCTTGGATCTTTGTCTTCACAAATTCGATGTGCGGGTTCCAGGTGAGCCTACGATCTATTAGAAAACCGAGATACTAGACCCGCGCTTAGTTGATCTCCCTTCCAGAGACCCTCACTTTCATGTCCGGAGAAGCTGTCGTTCTTCTCATGGTTATTGCCTGAGCCTTCCATTCGAAGTACCAGTGCTCGAGGTCGTCCAATGCACGTTGCATGTAGACGATCCCGAGCTCCCGACCTATGGAAGATGAGAAGAGAGCCGTATCATTGGCATAGAGGGAAACCTTCAGGCGCCCAGACTTCGGAAGGTCGCTGCTGTAGAGCGAATACAACGTAGGAGAGAGCACGGCTCCCTGTGGCACTCCAGCGAGGATCTCTCTACTGACAGACAGAGAGCTCTCTACTCCAATCCACCAGATCGGGCCCTAAGGTAGGTCGAACGCAACTAACTTGTGCAGAAGGCCTTCGTGCCATACACGGTCGAAGGTCTTCGAGATGTCTAACAGTAAAACATGAACTTTTTTGTTAGTATTTAGTTCTGAAATGGCATTTCCAACCAGTCTCAGAGCCTGTAACTCAGTGGAGTGTTCCCTCCTGGAGCCGAATTGTTCATCAGGCAGAACATTTTGGTTCTCAACTTCTTTGTTGAGTCTTTGCAGAACGACTCNCGTTGAGTCTTTGCAGAACGACTCTTTCAGCCAGCTTCGCCGCCGACGAGAGCAGACTGATCGGGCGATAGTTCTGTGGAAACAGCAGATTCTGACCCTGTTTTGGGATCATGACCACGATCGCATGCTTCCACCTTCTGGGGAAGTAGCTGAGGGCCAACGAGCTATTGATGGTGGATAGCAGATTTTCGACGCAGTTTTCCGGAAGTCTTTTCAACAACCTATTGGTTATTGAGTCACCTTCCGGAGTTTTCTTAGCCTTAGCGGCTTCAAGGAGACTTCTCAGTTCTATCACAGAAGCTGTGTGGACGTTATCATCATCGTCTCACCTGAGGATGTCATCGTTATCGTCGACGTTGAGCTGGAACTGACGTTCCATCGTGTCGGCAAAGGCCAACGCTTTGTCGTCTGCGGGATAGCATACTCCGCGCTCTCCGTGAATTGGTGAAGAAACAGTCTTCTTCCCTTCGAGTCTACGGGTGATCCGATACAGCTGATCATCCCCGGGCTCAATGGTTTCCAAAAGCTCCTCCCACCTTTCGTTCCGATGATCAAAGACGGCCTGTAAGACTTAGTTAGCCATCCTACTTGCCGCAATTTTGTCCCCTGGGAAAAGGATTCGCTGGTAAAGCCTTCTCAGGTGGTTTCTCTCTCGTATCAGAGCTTTGATACGAGGAGGAAACTCATCGAAGGTTTCAGCAGACACTCCTCCCTAGAGGTGGCCGCTCGGAACGCATCATTCACAGAAAGCTCGACAAAGTCTACTGCCGCGTCGAGTTCGTCGGGAGAGCGGGGTGCCTCGAGGGGGGCGTGCATCTGTCCGGGATGGGCTACGAAGTTATCCCAGTCCGTCAAAGATTTCATGCGATACTCAGGAGAAGGAAGTTCATCACCCAGTACCAGGATAACTGGATTATGATCGTAGTCTAGTTTCCACAGAGGGAGACGTTTCTGAGAAGCACGATATCTAATACATCAGGCCTAGTCTGCCCGAGATAGAGCGAAGGTGCATGGAGCGTTTGGCCGTTTCGATCGGTGGCACTGCTTCATAGTCTGTGCTTGGCGTTGAAGTCGCCAGCAGCAATTGTCAAAATGTTGTTTCTCATCAGCAGTTCATCCAGTGATTCAGGAAGCAAACGAATTTGCGGAGGGTTGTAAACAGATATTAGTCTGTGATTGAAGCTCTCATCTCTGCCGTGTCATTCATAATGCTGATTTTTCGCACACTTTCTCTAATAGCGGGTTCGCGAGTACTTTCCACACGATTGGGTGACATGGCTTCGTTTTGGCGCCCCTCAATGCTGATCTTTGATAGATAAGTTCTCTCTTCCTATCTGCTGGAGTCCTATGGCTTCTAAATACATTCTTGTTGAATAATGATTTGACGGGGGTTTATCTGATTACTTACTCTGTACAGAAATTATTTGCTTTGCAGAATTATGACAATTAAGAATTATCACATATTTTAATCCGATTAAACTTGCAATATGGATGAAACCCTCTGTAGACCTTACCATTCGGTATACCCCTGTATTTGCATACAAATATATGAATATAATTCATGTATTTGTATGAACAATACGTCCGGGAATGATTTCAGTTTCTATCCGAAATTGAGGGGAATTCTATTTCTTTTGTGGCGCGGGACCGGAATCCAATCAAATTTCCATTTCTCAGGAGAAAATTCTAGCGAATTTCTGATTATGACGTATATGTATGTAGGATATACCAGTCGTTTTGTTTCCATATGCATGAGTTTCGACGTGGACGGATGCCCTCATCTAATATGCCCGTCACTTCTGGCGGTCATGCATCTGTCGAGTATCCATCAATATCGTATTGGTCGAAAGTTTCTTAGAGAGCTTTTCGATGGCGAGCAGACAGAGAGGGATCCGAGGATTTTTTATTTATACTAAAAAAGAGTGATTGTTTCTTTGTCTTTGAGGTACTCGTAGTAGGCAACTACTCTACAGTGCATTAAAAACGGTTGACAAATTTCGATCTTGATGAAAATTCTCATTTTCAGGGCTATTTTAATGACTTTTTTGACGAATGGAAGGAAACTCATTCAAATTGAACATATTTTCTGATAACGCCGGATATATCGAGGTGAGCTTTTAGGTTTTCTCATGTTTTAGACTTTGAAACGCACACTTTGATCAAGTAAGCTTTGGACGATGTGGCTATGAAACAAATGCAAATCTTTACTGATAGCTATCAAATTTTGAGTTTGTGACACACCCTAATTGATGGTGGTCAATTTGAGAAGAAAAATCCAAAATTATACGAATTAAAAAAGGATAAGGAGTTAGAAGAAATAGTTGTTTTAGGAGCTGTTGAAAATAATCCCAAAACGTCAACGCGAAATTTGAAAATATCAACAGGCCTACCAAGAATTATATTTTCAACAAGACGGAGCTTTACCTCACAATACTGCAATTGTCACCAATTTTTTGCTTTGCTGCAAATTTTGGTAATAATTGGATAGCCAACCAAGGACCCAACCGTTGGCTGGCCAGGTCACCGGACCTAACGCCTATGGACATTCACCTCTGGGAAACGTTGGAAGATCCTGTTGTTAAATTGTCGACCAATTCTAGATACAAATTGGAATTGGCAGTGTTGCAAAGTTTTGCTTCTCTCACCGTTAAGAAAAGGTTCCGCCTGAGTGTAGGAGAAGCTGGTAGACATTTCGAACACCTTCTCTGAAGAAATATATTTCATTGTTTGTTATTTATCATTATTGTAGGAGTTTCATTTATTAGTAGTAAATATATTATAAATTGTTATCAGTTTTATTGAAACTATGCGTTTGAATTACTACTGTCAAAAGCTTTCTCAACATTTGATAGCTACTATTGAACGATTTCTTTCTGTTTTTTAGCCGTATTGTCCAAAGCTTTCCTGATCAAAGTGTGCGTTTCACAGTCTACATGAGAAAACCTAAAACCCCGGTATTTCATAGATGACTCTAGTAAAAAATCAAGACTGCTACATTTTTCAAAAGGTAATTTTAGGCTCTATTGAAATATGTAAGAACATACAGGGTGTCTCAATAAAAAAATAGTTTTCCATCAATAACTATTGCTATCTTATTTGAAACAAATAAGTTTTTTACACCATTAAATTCTACCGTAAAAAAGTGCTTTGGAAATGTTATTATAGAAGCAAGAAGTTTTTGACAAGAAAAAAGTTACAGCTTTTTCGAAAATGCACATTTTCGAAAAACATGCTGTAACTCAGAAACGATGACAGATATCGACATGCGGTTTTCACCATTGAGTTTCTCATAAAATTTGACTCTCAGACAGAGCCATCAATTCTCATTTATCTAATTTGAAAATAGGAGTTTTATAAATGTTCGTTAGTCCACCTCTGTGTTCGCTCCTGGCCATCGTCCTGCGACGGCAGCCGTGTCCTGCGACGGCAGCCGTGTCCTGGAAGACATTGCATAGCACTTTTGATTCTATAGATGTTTAGCAGTGGGCCTCTGGCGAGTGAAATATCGGTCCCTTGTCCACTTACGTATTTTCCATGTATCCAGGGACGATGGATACATTGGAAACGTGTCTTATTCGCACGGATGATGGCTAATAGTCTATTTCCCGCGGGAGGGATGTGTGTCTTTTCCTTTTCTCTCTTTTATCATGAAATTACCTACCGGATCTGTGAAAATTGATGCTGATATTTCAAGAAAATTGTTGACATTTGTTATGTTTTATAATTCTATTATCAAACTTCTTCTGGGTGCTACTTGAATTTCTTTCGGATACAAAATGGAAATTACACAGGAATCACTATCTTTCATTCAGTTTGTACTACAAACATTCATAATAGATATTCTATATAGGCAGTTCGTTAGGAATATTCATATGTGTAGTGTACTGAAATATTGTGAGAATACCAATCACGGAAATAATAAATAAATGCACGTCTATGAACTTCATGAGATTGTATAACGCTGACTCAGTTCCCTTTGTTGGGGATGATTCAAGATATTTATTCTTTATAGAATAGCAAGCGAGAGAGGACGTGGAAAATAAGTGAGAGTGTTTGATTTCATCGCGCGATCACCAGTAGATAGTGAAGGGAAAAGGATAAACGGAATAATATGGTTGAGTGAAAGGGAGCACTTGTGTCGTTTTTTATGTTATTTTATCTGGAGCTATCGTTATTGTGAATTTGGTTTCACCAATAAAATTGTTTATTATTATAAAGCTAGTAAGATTGATCCCAAACATAGGAATTAATAATAATAATAACATTTATTTTCCAAAACTTCTCATAATTATTACATTGACTATTGAAAAATATAAAGGTATCCTGAGTGCATTTATAAATAGTGAGCAAATAAACACAATTGCCACTTAGGTTTACATGGAACCTGTCTGTGGAAACAATTGTTTTTTTTGTATCGTAATATGAGAATCGTGATTGTTCTATCTCATCAGTTTACAACCTTTCATTGCGGAAATAATTAATTTTTGGATTTACTAATAGGCTTATGGAAGGAAATTAAAACGAATCGAAAAGAGAGAAACTCTGATTCCGAAATATGAATTAATTTGCTAGGTCTACAATGTTTTTGACGAAATGTCTAGTTTGTTCGAGAATCCATTTTTTAATGCGCTTCCTCATCAGACTAATATTATTTAGTGTCGTGTGAATCGATTGTAGGGTAAGTTTTTTAAGTAAATTTTATTTTTCCTGAGAAATGTGATAATCGTTTAAGAGAACAGTTGCCCTAAATTTAAAATTTGCCATAGAGCTGTTCTGTTGGATAACGAAAGCTTTCATTATATATAATTTTAAAAATACATTTCTGTTCTTTTTCTAGTGGATCGAGTGCAGTTGCATTTATACCACCACCCCAACCAATTATACCGTATTATAGAAGATATTCTAAAAATGCGTGGTATAATATTTTCAATTTGTTGAGGGGTAGTATATTATAGAAGTTCTCTCAATTTATGTACTTGAATATTCCATCTGAGAAAGCTATCTATGTGAATACCCAAGTACTTTGCTGATTTAACTAGCTTGACATTTTTGGAGTTGATGTTACTATTCATATATTCTGGTAAATATAACTCGTACGAAGTAAATGGAAGTACTTTAGTTTTTTCAAAGTTAATTGTAAGTAAATGCTCTGAACCAGATCGCGTTTAGCAATATTTCTAACGTCTTTTCATCCATTTGCGGTATATGCTATAATAGTGTCATCAGTAAATTATATAATCTTTCCACAAGAAATAAGATAGGACCTAAGACGATTCCCTGGGGCACACCACAAGATACATTTCTTTTTTCATTTAGTTCGCCATTTATCTGGACTCTTGGGTACGATCTTCAAGGAAACTACGAAAAAGGTTTTTAACATTACCCCTTGCACCCAGGTTTTCCAGCTTGCTTAGCAACAGTGTATGGCTCACGGTGTCAAATGCCTTTGCCAATTCGAGTAGTACTCCTAGGCAAGCTTTTTTTATCTATAGTCTTATATATTGTGGATGTAACATCTGCTATAGCATCCTCGGTTGATCGATTTTGATGAAATGTTTCTTTTATTCAAATATGAAATCAATCGTTTCTTAATTATCTTTTCAAAAATTTCCAAAATGGAGGACAAGATTGACAAGGGCCGATAATTTGAAACATTTGTTTTGTAGACTGGAATAACCTTGGCCTCTTTCAGATATTTTGGAAACACTCCTTGCGCTATAGCCATATTAAATATATGTGAAATTGGTTCAGGAATGAACTCAAATGATGTTCTTAGTGTTTCTTTCAAGATAGCGTCTAGACCAGGTGATTTTTTATCTTTCGAATTTCTTATGATTTCTAATACTTCATTCGGGTCTTACTTCCGCTCTTTCTATTTTCTCATAAGGTATTCCTGCAGCTAATTTTGGGCCTATTTCCGCAAAATATCGTTTATCTCAATAAGTTCGCCCTGTATGTCTGACTGTATCTTAGGTATGCTATTTTTATCATTATAATTATTTGTGAAATCGTCAACTATTCTCAAGATTTTTGAAGAGTTTTGTTTTTCTATAAATCTACCTCTAAGGGGTAAAAAGGGGTCAGAACTCTCTCATGGTTCAAAAGAACTCGAAACGTTTCGAAAACTCCAGTAATTTTTATTATTTTCTATAATTCCATCATTTCATTCATTCGATTTGTTCTTCTATAGATTTCAGAATCGTTAACATTTTTTCAGTCAGTGGAAATCCAATTTTCAACGTTCACCAAGAAATATAGCCAACTGGTTTCAAAAATATATTGATTAAATTAAAATAATTGAAGATGATGTGAATTCTCGAAGAGAAAACTTCAGCATTTCACGTTACCATTCAGAAAATAACACTTCTTTCCTGAATATACATTCTGTGATGGAATCCCGATCAGCTATGCATATCAACCCCCAAAGACGCCGGCTCATTTCCCTTATTTCTGTACGACCACAATTCATTTTTCATTTCGTCGCTTGATGGTCCAGTGGCGCTGCAGGTAGGCCGGTGCGGGTGTTCCCCGAGGACCGCGTCCCTATGAATACAATATTTCATTGAAGTGGGCTAGGAGCAGGAATAAATCTCAGACGAGTCGGACATCCTGCATACGGCACCCCCGGGTCAGATTCGCGTCGACTGCTTGATGTCGCTCCGCTCTGCTTGGCCAGTCGAGTGGTGACAAAAAAGGGTCGCATATACAGGGTGAGCAGGTCATAATCTGTATCTGTTCTCTCATTCATGAATTAGTAAAATAAATTACTCAAAGAACGCTTTTATTGCTTCAATTCATCGAATATTTATAATTACATCGTTATAGTACCCTTCGAGAACAACATTTTCCTCTTCCATTTTTCGATATTCTCCGAAATAACAATTCAATTCGAAAAAAAAAACGGAAAACAGCATTTTTGGTTTTCCCCGTATAACTTGAGGAGGGCGAGAGTCCCCGTAAATTTCTTTCGAACATTGTATTGTTCCTGATGATCATTCAGAACGTTTTTGTGGATTTTTCTATGTTCTCTGGTATTACTGCCTCATTTTGACGTCTACTGCTTTCTGCATCATCGGTATCTCTACGACCACGTTTGAAGTCAGCAAACCAATGTTCAATTATTGTTTCTGATGATGAAGAGGAGATCTTGTAACACTTTTAAAGCCATTGCTTCGCTTGAACGGTAATTTTTCCATCAAGAAGCAGTGTAAAATTGAAACACAAAATTGTTTTTGATCCGTTGTTTTGAAACGTAGTGTCACTCTTAGCACAATAACTAACAAACTTATTAGAATATTATGAAATTTCAATAGCGTTCTTTTGAAGGGTAGTACTAACTAAAAAGGGGTGAATGCAATATAACTAGCACCATGTATGTGTTAGGCACGAGTCATTTTAGCCCATGTTATATGTATATTAATGCGAACCTCTTTTTTTGGTGAAATTAACTTTCCATTTTTTTGAACAATATTGTGAAATTTGATTATTATAAAATCTGAAAGATATTGTAGAGTCACTAGAGTTTTGTTTTCATTTGTTGGCAACACCACGAAGAGTCAACCCCAAGAGATGAAAATCATTTGACCGAATATCAAAAAAAATCCTTAGCTTTGACCTGGACGATGAACCAACACGTCAGAACTTCTCGAATATCACTTTGTACTTGGCTATATGACGTAATTTTGCTATTATCTCATTTTAGTGAAAAAATAGTATTGCCCAAGTGGAAATAACTAGCTCTTGAGTTTGCGGAGGCAAAGGTAGGGTTTGACTTTCGATTTTTATAGGAATTCAATAAGGAGTAAAGAAAAGGAGTCTCAAATTAACTGGTTTCATTTGGACGACATTTACAGTAAATTACATGAATATGAAATATTGCTCTCCCTTTTTAATACTTGGCACTGTAGAATAACTTATTTGCACTTACACAGGAGGCTTTTCATTAAAACAATCCAATAAAACAATGAAGAAGGTTCACCTGGTTGTTTCATTATGAAAATATCAGAGAGTCAAAGATTCAAAAAAATTACTCAAGGTTCTATACTTCTCATTTGTTTTCTCGATAGGAATATTCATCAATCTGATCAGTTACAAAATATTAGGGATCAACCCAGAGTTCAATGCATTAAACCTCAACTACTAATAACCGTCAAGAAACCGACGATTTTCTTCTTTTTACTCCTCTGATATGGGATCCAGGATTCTGGCAATCTTTAGCAGCAGTTATGTAGAATCTAGATGCTTTGATATTCTAATCAGTCGTTTAAAGACTGTCTTCACTCATGGGATCCGATTTTGGATTCTATTCCTTACTAATAACTCAGTTAAAAGCTTCATTTTGATTTGACCAAAATTACAATGTCAACCACAAGCTTGATCTCGCTCTGATTGTTGAATTTGTTTGAATTTGTTCTCATTTTGTCTTAATTTGCCTTGTAGAACTCTTCAAAGTTGGAATATTAACAAAATTCTTGATAATGTCAAGTCAGGCACAGAAAATATCTTTTAAAATTTCATCCTTCACACATAGAATAGGTTTTAGTTCAGAATCCAGGCAACCTTACCACCTGTTCCATTAATTCCTTCAAACATAAAAATTAACAAAAAGGTTTTCTTCGTTTTCAGATTGTCTTGCAAACAGTATGAAATGGAAAGTAGAAAAATGAAATGTTGCAGCATATTATATTCATTGCAAATGCAAATCTATTGAGAATAAAGATGATCAAATGAAATTGAATATTTACCCTTACCTAGCTTGAGCTAGAATCATTTAGTGCAACTGGAATTCGAAAAATAATATCATATATTGATAATTCATCAAGAATATGATGTAGAATAATTGGTGGTATAACATACTATCGGATATTATGACTATGAAAAAAATGTTTGTTTTCCCAATGACTGTAACGGAAAATATTCACCTCCTGATCTGTTCAAAATGTTCGTTTATTATGTCCTGAAAGATGATTGACTGCCTTGTGGTCTATGTTATGCATAAAAATGCGTACTGCAAATTTGAATTGATTTCTGATTTTTCTAAAATTTTAGACGCTGAGAAAATAAAATTGTGTGAATCTTGAGTACTGAGTAGCTTCAATTTTGAAAATATAGTATGTTATCTCAGCCTAACCAACCATGACCAAAATCGTATGCAGATTGTACCTACAAAATGCATTTATGGAATTAGACAACCCAACCAACAACAAACAACAAGTTGTTTTCAAGAGGTCATTGAAAGTCCGCATTGCCGAGCATAAGAAACACACACAGCGAGGAAAAACAAGCAAATCTGGAATAGCAGAGCATGTCTGGACTCATCAACATAACATCAAGTGGTCCCAAGCTGAGATCATCCACAAGGAGGAACATTGGTTTAGGAGAAAATTTAAAGAAGCCGCATATATGTTGACCAACAACGTATTTAGCCAAGATAGCGTAGAGATAGGCCAACATATGGAAATCTATAATCAAGTGGAAAACGGCCAGTTATCGCCCGAAGGAGATAACCGGACTTAAAGACTAGTATCCACAATCGCCTTCGACGTTTCGATTATTAGTACATTTCGAAACTGACTTCGGAACCTCTTTCATCATGTACTTGTGATGAACTGTTTTGGAACCTTTGGTGTAGTAATGAATCTTACTGGAGTTTTATCCCTACATCAAACCGTTATTTTCAACACCTCGACACGTGTTTCGATCACCAAGTGATCATCTTCAAGAATAAAATTAAGCTAACTTCTAAATAATGTATCTGTCTTTGCTGTGCAGTCAACGCACATATCGCTGATGATGTCCGCCGAAACGGTGGGTTCTACAAAATCCATTCGAACATGGCCTACCAGTCCGAATTTTTTCTCTTTGTACTTTGTTTTCTTGATTTCAAGCAGATTGGAGGTTTCCTATCTCATCAATCTTTCGAAAGTAGAGGATTTCTTCAAATCTTTGTTCCGGAAAACCATCAAACTTTCTGCATTTGATCTCATTCAACAGTCTGGCAGATCATCAACCTGAGAGCCATTGCTGTCTTCTTTGATTACTCAATCTTTGTCTGAATTCTGGAGTTGGGTAATTATCATCGTGGTTGATAATGAATGACCCTGAAAAAAATTAAAAATGAAATATTCAGGTTAACTACAGTTTCGTTCTTCAGTTGAGAGTTTCGGTTACCAAATAAGGCCATTTGAATTGTTGGAGAACTGTCTATTTCAAATTTGAATCGATTAACCTTTCAGTGTAGTCAGAGAACCTGGGAATAATACACGTTACATTTCGTTGGATAATAAGAAATATCTCCAGAACAAAATCTAAAACTACCCAGTCTTCGATTCACAATAACACAAAAACAAGGATAATAGACCTTGCTGAATGATGAAGCCGTCAAATGAAGAAAAATAAGGCGATTCTCAGACAACGTGGAACATTTTAAACAGCCCGGAACGACATAATAAGATGTTTTGATCGCTGCGCTATTGTTTTTGCCCCATTTGTCGTTATGTCCCCCGTTCTGTCTTCATAGACTGATTATTAACGCAATTATATTCATGACTGCCTCTCAAATGAATTTGCTACCAGCAATACATCAGATTACACTGTCGGCAGATGGTAAAGGAGTGCTTTCATTAGGGAAATTTCGGGTTGTATGAATAAAAAGGATTTGTGAATTGTCGACTTTTTAGGACTAAATAGTCAGTTTGATGTCTTTCAGTGCGCTTGTTATTTATATTGTTTATTGCAAGTGTAGTCAGAGAAAACAAGAACAGAAACAGAATTAAAATTGATTCATCATTTCAGTAAAACGCCGATTTTTGACTAAAGGTAGACAGACGTTTTCGGTATTTTTTTCACTCCGTTACTTCCAACTCTTAACGAGGGTGACAGACACCCCAAAAATCTTCGAATAATAACAATTCATTTATTTCGCTTGTTGAAAAGTACATAAGAGTGGATAATTTTATCAGTACAATAACAAGGAAAACGTCATAAGATTCTGTGCTTTTTATATACATATATTTATACACAAGTACTTATCTGAATATTTTGAAAAAATTGAGATAAGATAAAAAATATATGTAAACACAAAAAAGTAGCGAAATACTCCAACAATAAAATTGGGGGTCATGGTTACAATTGAAAAGTGACAAGACCGTTAAAGAAGACAAAAAAGAACACCTTACCTGAAATTCCTCAATCATCATGCTCATTGCAAAATTTTGGTCCAAGAAAAAAGTTGGCTTTTTGGTATATGGTGGTTCGGTGTTTAAGGAGTATTAATAGTTTTTTAGAGCTTGTCGGGTATTTATGCCGATTAGATGTAAAATTATGACCATTTTTGTACATGTATATGCATAATTCATGAATATAAATACCCGCCACAGTGATTTTTTGTTAGGTATTTGAAAATGATTGCCTCCATCCTATATAAGCAATAGTTCTGATAGCATATTTCTGTAGTTTCAAAACCCTCACTGCAGATGATCCAGTGCCCCAGTTCAGTATTCCGTATCGTATATTATAGTGTATTACTCGATAGTACCTAGATATTCAACAAAACTTGTTTACTGCAATTGTTTGACATAAATCTCAGCACATAGCAAGATTCAACGTACAACTCCTCGTATTCATAAATGCTGAAATGATCAGAATTTAGCGAGAATTTCATTTATGATGTTTTTATGATGTTCAGTGAGAGTTGATTTTTTGCCCAAGTTACTACCTGCTTGCAGAGATTTTCTGTTTTTTTCTGCAAGTGCTATTGCATTGCTCTCCTGCAGGTTATTCGCGTATATGAAAAACAGTAAGGGGCAAAAAATTGAACCTTGTGGAACACCCTGTTCAATGGTTGTTGACTGACTTTTTCCACTTTTTCGAATTACTACTTTTTGGGTCCTGCCATGCAAGTGAGACTTCATTAATTTCAATGACGTGAGGGGTCCAGTGAGATATCGTTTTGAAGCATATTAAATTATTTTCACAGTGGTCTTTGAACTTGAGAATCCTGCCTGATACATTGCCGGGTGGATATGGTTTTATCGGCCAATTGCAAATTGTTTTGTAGTGTTTGTCAATGTTAGTGTATTGCAATGAATATAAATTCTGTTGTTCCTTGTTTGAAGGTGAATGACAATGTTTCGTGGTGAATTTCAGCAGTTCGGACTTCCATTGTCTAAAATTTATAAAATGATTTGAAATCCCTGAAATAAACAATACAATTGAAATTTAACAGAATAGCTAAAAATGGCAAATATATTAAGCAAAAAACTTGAAAAGAATTCACAGTGAAATAAAATACGAGTGAAAAAAATGCTGACGAGCCACCCCCTTTATTTAAAAAAATCAGGTTAACTGAAAAAATTCATATTGCGACTGTCGAATAATTCTTCAAACGACTGTGAAGTCATAAACCTCACAGTCGTAGTTTTCCCATGTCACTTGATCAAGAATGAAGCGATTTACAGGATCCATGGCATTCTAGATCAAAAAATAAAATTTGGAATAAAAATGATTTCATTCGTCAAATATTGACAAATGAAGTATTGTTGACTTAGTAATGTCATTCCCAATCGGAATAAGTAAAAATATATAGGATGTCCCATTTAAAAACCGAAAGTTGGGATCATTTCCGGTTAAACCGGTTGTACAGCAAAGCAAGTAAATATATTAAAAAATGTAAATTGAACTATAATACACAACCTTCAAATTTCGTTTTTCTATCTTTAATAATAAAAAGTTATAGGAGCCGCCTTAGAGAATCACCTGGTATATGAACAATCTCTTCGTCACAAAAGGAGATTGTGAAATAATAGGTTTTGCAGATGATGCTTTCATTATATACGAACATGAAACCTGGCAGAAACTGAAAAAAAAATTGAAAATAACTTTCCTCACATTATAAAATGGCTGAATCATAGACTGCATAAAAAAACCGATTACCTACCTCTTTGCAGCAACAAAAGAGGTCTTGCGCATTTCAATCAAATTGCACTGGATGATAACTTTACCACACTCTCAGCAGATAAAATCAGTTACTTTGGAATTATAATTGATACACGTCTGAAATAGAACTCACATGTAGAATATCTGGTCTAGTAGAGTCTATGAGTCTAGTAGAATCTCATTTGAACTATAGAATCATAGGATGAGAAGGAGTCTCTAAAACTCATCTCAAACATCATATAGAGAAACAATTATTTTATCAATTACATTTTCAATACATACCAACTCTATTCTAGCATGTAGACATTTATTTAAGCGTAATGATACAATAAATTTTTCTATATTGGTTCTTCATTCTTTACCCGCCATATTGTATATATAAGCTCTGTTATTATCAACTTCAAATATGTTTCTAACACTCTCAATAATTACCGAATTCTCTACCACTCCTTGAATTTACATATACATTTTTTATTGAAATTTTATGTTTTTTATATTGTTATTTATACATTACATACATTTTACATATGTTTTCTTTTTAAATTGTGACCTCTAATATCACAAGGGACAAAATTGTTGGAATGAATGTCAGCAAAATAATGGGAGAAAAACACAATTAATTTTAGAGGCCTCAGTATCTCTGAAGACTTGAAATGGATAAAGTGAAAGATTTCCTTGATAAATTTCCATATCTCAACTCAAATTCACCATAAACATAATTTTATTTTTAAATGTAGACTATTTCATGACAAAATGAAACAACAAATAATAGTGATAATGAATTATCGCAATATTCATTTTAAGCAACTCTTCCGAGCTGATATGGAAAAATAAGTTATAATCTTATAACTTATCGTCTAGGAAGAAATTAAATTTTGTAATTGTCATATTCTTTGATGTGGTAATGTTGCCTGCATATGTTACCTATTTCATGGACGTAAAGAAGACAAGTCTGAAATTATAAATGGATTGAACGTGTCTGAGTTCACTTGCCTTGCAAGCATTTTGTTCTGAAAAACAAATTAAAGAGTGTTGTTCACAGAACTTAGGACTTATTTCAAGCTTAGCTAAAACCTAAGGTATCTCTATAATGTTTTCCAACTCAGTATCCTGCTCTCCGTAATTAACTCTGTAAATATCTAGAATTATTTTGGTTCAACCGTTTCAATGTCTGGGTTATTCAAATTAAATATACAATGTTTATAATTAGATTTGTCTCAACTGTGACTGATGCAACTTGCAAGGGATAACAAAGTATGACTAGATAATGCATTTTTATTGTTTCAGTAAAATTTTTAAATTGAGTTTGAAATGGAATATCTTCGAATAATGATTTTTGTCATGAATCAACGCTGGCATAGTTGCATATCTACATTGAAAAAACAATAACATATTTTGAAATGAATATTTGAAATATTCAAATTATCCATGAAACACTTAATTGTGAGGCGTATCTTTACTAACTGTTCGTATAGACACGCCTGAAGAAGCTATTGTATAGCGAAACACGCGTTGCTTTTTTTATAGGAATATAAACGGGACGAACCCAAAGACAGTATTCACATATAAATTATAAATGCTATTCTAAGAAACAAAAAATAGTGGTCAAAGTACAGCAACAAAGTACTGTTTAGTGAAAATTTCACGATGCAGTGTTTCTTGTATAGGTTATAGATTTTCATCAAGTATCATCCGATTTCATCACATATTGAAAAATTTGGAAATATTTTCTATTGAATGGAACATTATACAGGTGTACAAATGGCAAACTTTCCAAACCCCGATAAGTTGAACCCCCATAAGTTACTGCATAACTTATCAATATTCAGCCACTGTCACTATTGCTTGACATCAGAAAATTTTACTAGATGTCTGTATGAGAATGGACCAGAAGTACCCAGCCTAACAAAGAAAAAACGAAAATTTTGACAAAAAAAATATATACAAATTGATTTTTCAACATAATCTGCTTGCAGCTCTATTCACTTTTCTCAGCGACGTTGGAAAATCTTTGACCACTGAGCCATTTTTTTCAAGTTTAGAATAAAAAATAATCTGAGAGGGCTAAATCTGGCGGATAGGGTGCATGAGGTAGCAATTCAAACTTTAATTTGTTAATTTGGGTCATTGCGATAATGGATTTGTGAGCTGGTGCATTGCCCTGATGGAACAACGCTTTGCTCAAATGTTGCAATAAGTGGATCTATTTTTTATTTGGATGAAACATAGGTCAATGAGGGTCATACCATCTCGAAGGTTTGACAAGACCAGAACATGAAATGTGGAAGGCAAGCCTTCATGGAAGGTTGGTCCACTGGTTTGAAAATTCTAGTTGCAAAAGGTCGTCGTCATCTGATCATCTTTTTTTTTATTCGGTTCCTCAGTGAAGGTTTTACTGTGTTTGTGGCCAGGTACTTTTACCCAGTACTCTGTATACTTCTTATAGATCCATGTTCTGACCTGGTTTCGTGCCAATGATTTTGGTAACCCCCAGAGCTGGTTCAGGACCCATGTATGAAGCTGATGATCCGTTTCTTGCACATTCATTAGCTTTATCATTACCTGTGAATCCTGAATGGCCTGGCACCCTGTACAGAGTTAATTTGTTCCTGTTTGCAAGTTCCTTCAGTCCTTCACAGCATTCCCAGACCAGTCCCGATGTTACTTTCAAGTTTGTCAAAGCTGTAAGTGCGCTCTTACTGTCACTTAAAATATTGATCCGCTCATTTCGTTGAGGTCTCAATTTAATAAGCCTTGCACACTGCAAGATAGCATACACTTCCACTTGAAAGACGAATGTGTGTAGCTATAGTGTAAATTCCTAACAGCTCCCGTTTGGTTTTCGACCCATCTGTATACCAGTTGTTCTTTCCAAACATGTTCTCGAGATGACTAACGGTCGTTTACTCTTCACGGCCTGATTTTGGTCTTGAAGTGAGTGCTAAAGGTGTACTTCGGTGTCATATGGTCCGTACACATATTCTATATATGCTCCTCTACTAGTTCCGATATTTTTCTTTTGACCGATCTTTTATAGCTCGGTGAATTTTCCAGTCTGACTTGGCCCATCCTAGCCTCCCCTATTATCACAAAGTGTAAAGGAGGTAGATCCAGAAGTGTCTCCAATGCAGCTGTTGGGGTAGTTCTCATTGCTCCCGTTATTTCCAAACAGGCTAGTCTTTGAACCCTGCCTAATTTGTTATTAGCGGTCGCCTGCTTCGTCTTTGGCCACCAGACCAGAGATGCCTATGTTATCATGGGTTCAACCACCATTATGTATAGCCAATATACCATGTTTGGTTCTAGCCCCCATGTTTTTCCGTAGGTGCGTCTGGCCAGCATCAGTGCTACCTCCGCTTTCCTCTTTATCTTATCCAAGTGTTGGTTGAAGGTTACTTTGAAATATAGAATCAATCCCAGATACTTGACCTCCGCCGATATTTGTATTTCTTCATCTCGAAGTTTTAGAGGTCCAAGATCCTCCGTTTTAGTTCTCTTGGTGAATGCTACTATGGTCGCTATAGATGGGCTTATTTTGAGCCCTTCTTTCTCGGTCCACTTGTTATAATGTTCAGGGCCTGCTGCATGCATCCCTTTACTACATTAATGTATTTACCCTAGACTAAGATGACTAAGTCGTCTGTATAGCCCAGTGCTTTGTACCCATTGTGGTCTAGGAGACATAGTAGCTCGTCCATTACAAGTTTCCACAACAGAGGGGACAAAACCCCCCATATGATCATCATTCACAGTGAGGGATTCGTGAATGGTTTAAACATACTTGTGGAACTTTCGCAGGGATCCGTAGAAGTAATAGATAACGCAAGTTACCACAGTAGACGAGTCGAGAAGCTGCCGACATCGTGTTGGAGGAAGACATTCATCACTGAGGGGTTAGAATTGAAAGCTACTACTTGCGATTCAATCATGTTGAAAGCTCTTCAACTTGATTGATCGTCATAAGTCAAAATTCGTCAAGTTTGTCACCGATGAGATAGCATAGACTAAAAGAATGTCGGTTCTTTGGTTGCCGCCTTATCACTGTGAATTGAATTCTATAGAGTTGGTTCGTGCTCAAGTTAAAGGATTCATCGCAAGGAATAACAAGACCTTCAAACTGTGTGAAGTAAAAAAATAATTTTACAGTGCTCTGGAAATAGTGGACCAAGAAGCTTGGGAAAAATGTATCCACAAAACAATCAGAATCGAAGTAGAGATGAGGAATCTGGATGATCGCATAGACTTATTATCAGGAAAAATAATTCCAGTTGTCATCAATCCTAATGAAACTGATTCATCCAGTGAAGTATCACTCAACGAATCCCTGTAGACTTTTTTCAGGTTACAAATTATCGTAATATCTTATTCAATGCAAGTATTCTCATTGAACTTATAGAATTATGTCTAAATCAACTATAAAATCCAGTAAAAAATATGAATCTTCATTTCCAAACCAACAAGGAATCGTTTAACTAGCTATCTCTTGATTTTGACATGTTTTCTCATTTGCGATTGTTACCCTCCACGACACATATATGTTTGAAATGTGTTTCACCGTTAACCAGGTATCGTCCCCCTATGAACGAAGTTTGAGAATTTAGTGCCTACTATTTTATCGAATTGTACTATAATCAGTTTGTATTTTCTTGGGTGCCATATTATCATGATTAACCAGTTTGAGTTTCTTGGGTTGTTTTTGATCGAATAGCTCAGAACGGATGCTTAGTGGTCATACCATTTGGTCATATCATTTTGATAAGCATGACGCATTTCACTTGAAGGTTGGCAACCTAGTATTTCAGTAAGTCAATCACTGACGTCACTGTTGTATTCACGATATACTCATAACGGTATGCCGACGCGCATCTCTCTGTGACGTCACTGCGAAGCACGGAGTCGGACAACGCACAATTCATTAGAAGGAGAATGAAATTCGGTCGAATATCTCCAGGCATTTTCGCATGAAAATGGAATTATTAGTCTTGATGCATAAATACATACATTTTGATT
>WOGR01002219.1:0-17946 GCA_015342045.1 Leptinotarsa lineolata | reverse complement strand
TTTTGACATTATTTTTTATTTCTAGTTCTGCCAAGCTAATTTGATCCGTATCAAATTTGAGTCGTTAATTGAATCTAAATTGAGTCTTAAATTGAGACGTGAATCAAATAGGAAAATTGAGTCGTAGAAACTGATACAAAAAAACTGAACCTAACTTTAAGGCAAAAGTGAAGCGTAGTAAATAAAAAAAATATTGAGAGGACGAGACCACAAGTGGTTGAGATAGGAGCACCACTATATGAGAGTTAGGGAAGTCTGTTAAGGAAGTGTGGAGATCTACCGAAAACTGCCAGGATCCTGGATCACCTGAACTAAAGAAGTCGGAGTGGGAGATTACCAGTCTTTGGTTTTAAGTTCTATTGATGGTTCTAAAGAATAAGATTTCCATATGATTTTGTAAGGTTTAAAGCATTGAACCTTTTTGTTGAAATTCTTATCGAGGCCATCATCGAATAAATAACTCATTCTGAACAACCGACAATCTGGTTCCTTTGGATACGACTCAGTCCCATTTTTTATATTTATTTATTGAATTTTTCACACCGTTTATTTTTTTGTTTTACTGGTAATCTGAAAGTGTTTCATATCCCTGTGTGGCAACGTTGATCTACAGTGGCGAGTGTTGAGAAAGGTGCCATATTTCTATACAAAACTGTAGATGGCTCCCATTTAAGGACTTGGTTCTGGTAACCCTTTTCAGCACCTAGTATTGAGCTTCTATAAAGAATAGAAGACACAAACCACGCTCTTTCCTCCGCAACACCCACTGCTAGTCGTGGCACTTGTATCGTTATCTTGCTCCAAATTCAGAAAGAGTAAGGTAACGTTACACGGAAAAACTATTTTGTTTATGAACTTCAAATCTGCGTTCATTCTGTCCATCATCAATTCACAGAATTCTTGCCTTCTATCAGGATCATCTCCATTTAACTACTGAACCAACTGAACTTTGTAAGGGTGGTATTTTTCTTTATGCAAAACTCTCAAAATAGATGATTTACTTACATCATTATCGGCGGCAAGTTCTCTAGTTGTCCTATGTGGATTTTTCTCAATCTCTAGAAGTACATCTAACTTTTTCATGAGAAAATTGAACATTTCCACCTGGTTTTCCAATATTTCACAAACCTCCTTCTGATGATCCTACCACAAGACATGGAACAACAATCGATGCAGTTTTCTCTAGATATCTTTCTAATTTTCATTCGAAAACATATGTATGAAATGAGTTTCAATTCAGTCGTGTGGTCTGACTGATAATTTATCGAAACTTTAATTATTCCTCAAGAACTTCATACCGGCCTTGAATTAAGAGGCTTATTTTTTTAACTTTAATCCGTATTTCTTTCACTGATTCACTCAGGATTGAACACCTTGAACACCGGATGCACAAAACATTTATATTTTCCTTGATCTTCTGAAGTTGTAACGCATGGACAGATCTCAATGACGTTTGTGCTCGTTTGTGATAATATATTCTAGGTACGAGTTTATTAAAATCAGTTGTGTTACGTAGAAAAAATGAGAATTGTTTTTCCTATTTGAGTGATTATCAGGACCGTAATGGAGAATAATAGTTCATTTGTTGATCATCGTTCATTCACCAAAGAACTTAGGAATATGGAAAAAAATAATTTCACGATATTGAGTTTTGCAGATCAAAATGTTGATTCAAAAAAAATAGGTTTTTGTTTGAAATATAGGGTAACGTAGACGACATCCTGTATGGAAAAGTTACAATGTCCAGAATTTTCAAAATGGAATTTTGAAATTATTGTTTTTTTCCGTTCATCTTCGGAACCAACAACGATAGTGCTTGAAAATGGGCAACTTTTCCACAATTCAACCTACTCTCAATATCTTATCGTTCACGAGATCCTCATGCATAAAATCAAATCTGAATAGCCCTGTATATCATTAGAGTATATATAGGGTGTATTTGAATGTCAATAAAAATTTGGTAGTGTTTTTCAACTGAAGTTTATGTTCAAATGTCCAAAACAGAATTTATGAATTCCCCTTTCAATTTTTTTTCAAAATTATAGCGATTAAAGATGAGTTCCTCTGTGTTTCCATATACAAACAAACGTGGAAATCTTTCAAAGGAAAGAACAAAGTAATCAATTCCAAAATGAACAAAAAAAACATGGATATTTCATGCAAAGAAGTAACTTTCAGACACAAATTGGAAGAAAAAGCCCTATCGAAACAACTACTTTTATATAAACATTGAATTGTATGTTAAATTATTGAAATTAATTGCTTTCCTCCTTTCTTTGGAAGATTCCCAAATTCTTGTATCAAGATTGGGAAGTAGTTTGTACTCCGAACATTGTGTAATTGAATCAGATATCATTTGCAGAATTGCTGCACAATATACTATATGAAAAAGGTTTCATTTACATGGAACACTGTTATCCTCAAAGACGGACATCCGATGTTTCGGACACTTGCCTTATTGCCTCATTGGCACCAATATGAACAACATTACAAGATGATGCACCCAATTTTTTCATGAAATTATGACTTCATGTCACGAATGAGTTAAATATACTCACGTGATCGATGATAGTTCGTAATAACATTTATTCGCTCATTGGTCGAATCCCAGTCATTAAAATCCTGTTTGAATTGAAAGGGGTATACTTTGAGAAGGGATTAGTTTTTGTTAAATGAATGTTTTGGCTTTCTACTTATCCACCTTTATGATTTTTTGTATAAAATTTATTTTGAAATCAATTGCTTCCTTCCTTCCTTTGGAAACCAATACCTTTCTTTCCCAAAAAGTAATCTCTCGCTTTCAAGTCAAACAAGATATTATCTGATATGTGATGAAATTGGCCAAAACTTGAAAATCCATGATTTATTGAAGTGACACTTCTATACTATGCAATAGCTTCCTCAAGAGTAGTATGAAAGCGCTCGAGGCAGCTCTTGTATAGCGAAACACGTGTTGCGGTTTTGTAAATTCTCCAGTGAGAATTACGTAATAAAATGTTACATTTGGCTAGATTCTTCCTGTCCATAGTAAACAGAAGCTGCGTCCGGGAGCGCAGCTGTCTTGTTAGAGGCAAAGCTGCCAACCTAAGTTTTCTCATTCACTTTTTTTATGAAAACACTTGATTTTTATACTAGGGAGCCACCAGTCCTCTCAATATGACTTTCAGGAATAACACATCTTCATCGCACTGACGACCTCGTCGACACCCAGCCTGGTTACTGGCGTAGGGGGCCGCCAGTCCTTTCAAAGCGTCTTTTACTCCAATATTTATTCGATGTTTTACTCAATATCCCTGAAGTTAGATAGTTAACATTTTAGTTTTTCAAAAAAGTTACCAACAGAGTAAAAGTAAAGAAATCTACTTGTTTGCATGAGAATTAGCAACTGTATCCACGAATCCTACTGGAGTTTTATTCCAACACCAAACCGTTATTTTTAACACCTCGACACGTGTTTTGATCACCAAGTGATCATTCTTCAAGAGTTTGATCTTCCTCTTGAAAATGATCACTGGTGATCCAAACACGTGTCGAGATGTTGAAAATAATGGTTTGGTGTTGAAATAAAACTCCAGTAAGATTCATTACTACACCAAAGGTTCCAAAACAGTGCATCACAAGAACTATATTCGCGATATTTATTTGAGTGTCTTTGAAACCACAATACGTGTTTTGTATCAGTCCGAATGAAATATACAAAATATTTATATGAATATATTTTTTCAAATAGTATATCATGGTGACTGATATTTATTAACAGTTCATTGATTTAAAGATAATTTACTGTGATTTTAGGTGATAAAAGTGGTTTTTACATATTACTTTGAGTACGTTTGTAGAATTTAAGGTTAGTTGACAGTATGTTTCATTTATTTACATCATAAACTGAAATAATTTTTCAAGTTATTGTTTCATATGTAATATGCGTACAAATTGATAATAGATACGAAAAAATTGAATTATTTCATATTTTAAATTGAATCAAATGTTTCAAAATGTATCAAAATAAATTTCAATAAATATTTGGGATACATGAATAAACTCAAATGAATAATCAAATAAATCACAGCGGGAAGTAATTACTTATATACTTATAACTTACGTGCGTACATACAAAAGTAAACACACATTCTTTCTTGGAGAAGTAGAATGGAAAAGTAGAAAGCCAAAACACTTTCTTCGCAAAAACTAATCCCTCCTGGAAATACATCTTTTCCAATTTATATATTGCTCTGTTATTCTAGTATCTTGTTGTAGATGAATTGGGCTTAGTAGCGCAATAGTTTCTATTACCTGAAATTTTTCAATATTGTAGAGAACCACTTTATCAAAAAATCGACCAATGAAGAAAGGAAAATCACTATATTCCATTAAGATTATCAATTCGTCCATTTTCTGTTATTTATGCATTCATTCAATTCAAAAGTTTCTTAGTATGATTTGCCGGTTTCTGCTGAAGTGAATATCATTTTCAATTTGGTAATGACCCTGTTAGAGTTTATAATAAATAATTCGTTGTGGTCTACATCATGCTATTGAATTACCTACTCTCTGAAACTATTCCGCCAATTACTTTCCGCATATAACAATTTAATTAGATGGAAAGTTAAAACAGAAACTAACAAATAACGGTTGTTTTCTCCATCAATTAATTTAATTAGTATCAAGTTAGGCCGTGCGTGTTATGGAAAAGAATTTGTAGCAAAATATAAAGAAAAACTCTAGTGATGAGCAATCAGTGTCGTTCACCATCATGTAAAGAAGCCGCAGGGGTTTGTTATAGAATACCGGTTCTCAAAACTAGTCATATTCGATCGATTTGAGCATTTCTTGTAATTAAATTTAACCATCGACGTAAGTAGAAATGAAGGGTGATAGCTTGTATCAATCTTCTGCAACTCTCAAATGTCGAATCTCACACAACCGTCTCTAAATACGGTGTTTTATTTTATAATTGAAAAACTTGAGAGTGGCATATGTGAATGTAAATTAACGTTTATTGTAGATCTGCAGATAAACAATTATCATAATCAAGCCATTGCTGCTTTTTCTGGATGAAAAATATATATACACCATTTTGAAAACTGGAAAACTCTACTTGAATTTTCACATAAAAATAAATAGAAAATATATTTTTGAAAAACAATTTGTTTGATAGAGTTTCATAGAAATCTAATGCGATCTGAATAATCTAGCTTTAGGGCAAGTGTAGGACAAATTTATAAATTTTAAACAATGATATTTGGATTTATTCTCTTCCGTATCGAAAAAACATCCAGTTTTATTGTGAGTAACAACTGCAACTATTTTATTTACCTACGTTTGCTACCTCTTGAATCCTTTTTCTAACCTCTTGCCTAATTTGTTAGTCGTATAGTCGACGCTTCTTCAGTATGTCAATACGCAAGTTATTTTTTCAACAGCATTCGTTTTGAAAAAAGATATTTTTTCTGTTGCGCGCATAAATTATTGAAAAAATAAAATAATTATCAAAATTGGTCAACACCAAGTACTTCCTTCTTTATCATATTTGATAGAAACTTTGTCAACATCTGTTTCTCACAAATCGTACCTCCATCCTTTCTAAAATAAATGATGAAATTTGAACCTGTTGCTGTTTGGTGATTTCATCATCGGACACGTCCTCATCTTATTCAGCCTCTCTTTCTGTAGCAAAATTTCTCCTCAGAGTCTTTAATGGGGGTATTGTCACCTTCAACTTGATCAAGAAAACGCTGAAGACGTTTTGATTCTTTTCCCGACCCATATGACTTTTTTCTTAAACAATGTTCAACTTTTCGTCAACTTATTCGAAATACTACCTTTTGAATATTCGGAAATCGGATTATCAATACTACGAGTCAAAAAACGAAACACAAATACTTTGAGACTGGGTTGAGTTTCATATAGACGAACACTCATTTTGAATTGTGTTGAAAATATTTTGTTGAAACAGATATCTTCAATTGATCAATTTAGGTGAAATTCAATGGTGTAAAAAACTTATTCTTCCAGATGAGATATCCATAGTAATTGATGGAAAACTATACTTTCAGACACCTTGTATATTCCTGCATATTTCAATAGAGATCAAAATTATCTTTAGAAAAATGCAGCTCACTTGATGTTATGTTAGAGTCATCTTTGAAATACAGAGCTTATAGGTTTATCATGTAGACTTTAAAACGCACACTTTGATCGAATAGGCTTTGGACAATGCGGCGATAAAACAGAAAGAAATTGTTCAGTAGTAGCTATTAAATGTTGAGAAAGCTTTACATAGCAGTAATTAGGATGCCTAATGTCAATAAAACTGAAAAAAAAATATATTGTATTCAATACTGATAAATTAAACATCAACAATAATAATAATGATAAAGAACAAACAATGGAATATAATTCTTCAGAGAAGATGTTCAAAATGTCTACCAGCCTCTCCCACATACAGGCGATACCTTTTATGAACGATTTTTGCTGAATTGATCACTTCAATAGAAGAGAGAGAAGCAAAACTTTTCATCACTGCCTCTACCAATCCCAATCTAGAATTGATTGACAATTCGGAAATAAGATCTTTCAACATTTCACAGAGGTGAAAGTCCATAGGCGTTAGCTTGGGTGACCTGGCCGGCCAATGGTCGGGTCCTTGGTTGGCTATCCAATTATTACCTGAATTTACTGTCAAAAACTTGGTGACAATTGCAGTGTTGTGAAACAAAGTCCCATCTTGTTGAAGATAAATTTTCATGAGCTCCGTTAGTGGCAATTCATCAACAAGGGGTTCAATATTTTGCCATGAAAATCATAAATACCTCTGAGATGTGAGAGTGCCATTATAAATGAACGGGCTGATAATTCTATCCCTGAAAACACCTGCCCACCCACTAAATCCAAATCTTCCGTTACTTCTCTGCTCCACAATAGAATGGGGATTTTGCAGTGCCCAAGTATAAGAATTGTAGCGGTTACCACTTTACATATTACTTTACTTCGGAATCCTAGAAAAACATTCAATAATATATGGTGTACCTCTTCTCTCTAATGAAAATTTCATTCAAAATAGGTAGCAATATTTCAATTGAATTTTTAAGTCAACTATTCGAGGTGAACTGAAAGCATTATCTTTCTTCATCAATTCTGTAGCGAGGATCTTTTGATGGAAACCATCTGAGACTATACTGGCGATTATTTTCGTAGACTCAACAGAAATAACAATAACTGGTATTGACAAATACGTGGATATCACACTTTGATGATGAGAGGCAATAAGATCAACGTTTGTCAGTTTGCGTCCTTTTTTGTTATTTATCTTTCAGTACTGAATATTTGAGGATAAATTTTTACCAGCAAACTACTCAAATGATCAACCTAGATTACTCTCAAATGAACATGTATATTGAATCAATACTCAAAAACAATTCACTTCTGTCGGAAACAATAATTTCGGGCTTCATTCATGATTTGTAAATGTACCCTGATTCTATCAAAATGATTTCAGCATGTTCAAATTAAAAAATATAACTTCATGACATTTTCTAAACCGTTTTTCGATTCTCAAAATTCAAATAAATACCCATCTCTCTCATTATAAGAATGTTGAACACCATTTTGTCTATATAAATTCTGAATATCCAGGCACTATCCGTTTGCTGTCTCAACGCAATAAAATTGCTTTCATGTTTCTAACAGAAGTTTCTCCTATCTGTCTACGTCACTGACTCGAGGAATATCACATAATTATATTACATATAAATAAAGAAACAGAGTTCCTCTTAATTGGCAGTCAGCCATTGTAGGTCGGCATGCATCGAGAATAAAAATTTACCCAGCAGGAAATATTTCAATGGAAATAAAAAACCTATAAATTAATTCTTTGTTTTGGATAATCGGTATCCACTATTACTGGAGTCGTTCGGAGAATTTTGATGAAGATTACTTTGACAAGTATACTTTGGGATTTTAACTCTTATCGACACCTATTTTGACGACGAATGTTGATGTCGAACATATGTTGATAGTGTTCAATTAAACTACCAAGTGTGAATGGTTTATAGATTCGATATTTCTTCAGTTATGTTCATTTCTAGGAGAAACGTCTGAAAGTACTAATGAGAAAATTTATTCAAATTCTAGATTCTTCATAGTGGATAACAATCCGAAGTATAAACTGTTGAATTTAGAACCCGTTGAATAATTCAACAAAAACTGCTCTTACATGCTAGAACTGTATACATTTTTCTGAAACGTTTTCCAACAGTCTTGTTTGTATCATCAGGCGTTAGACTTTACTGAATTCTCAACTACAACTTCGATAGCAATGTTCCAAATAATATTTTTCACAGTATCGTATCTTTTTTATTGTAGGAAGAAGTTTTAAAACTTTGGACAATAAAGTGTAGTCCTGCCATATTTGTAAAAAAAATACCAAGGTGTTCAGATGCGTCATAATTATTTCCAGTTTTAACTTGTTCAGTTGATGACCTACCTATTTTGCAGAAATTCATATTGAATATGAGATAAAGAAAATAACTTATTTCTACTGAGTTCATTATTTGTTACGACCGGTTTCGGTTTGTTAGGTCATCCTTAAGTAACTTGAGAATGGTCTCAAGTAACTAACAAACTGGTTTCGGTTTGTTAGACCATTCTCAAGTAACCTGAGACTTTCTAAAATTTGCATTTTCTCCGATTTCGAAGAACTTCATTTTGAATTGTAGAGTTCAAAAACCTGTACTTTGGAACCAAATATCATTTTCTTTCTACAAAAACCAAGGCCTGCCGCGAATACTTTTATAGGTTAAAATATAAGAAATCGTATTTGCGATTTTTCAAGAAAAATCACCGTTGGACTGGGCACCCTCTCAAATGGTGGTATACCATCCAAATTCCATCAAAAAATATCATGCCTACCTTTTAAATGGTTTTCAAATCTTTGTCAGTAGGCGGTGAAATACCGTGCGGATATGCCAAATCGCGCTCTTTTCATTTGGCACTGGAAACAAAAGAATATTGTTGAATATTATTGCTGCTGTCGAAAATTGTATTGAAACAGTGAATTTTGCCCGATTAGTAAGAAAAATATTTCGTAAAGCGGTAGGAATTAGTGACTGATCATGTCAGAACTAACTATGCGAGATAAAATTGAACTTGTGCGCCTTGTCGGAGAAAATTTTCTTCTGGCAAGAGAAGCTGCCAGAGAATTTCATAACAGACATCCTGATAAACTTGAAGTGAGCAGCAGTACAGTGAACCGTATAAAAACTGTTTTTACTGAAATAGTTTGTATATTGAGGGCTATGCTCAAAAACAGAAACAATCCACATCGTGAGAATAGATATGATGTGCCAATATTGCAATAACAATAATCCTCATTCAAGCTTGAACACGGCTAGTTTGAACTTAAATATTCCTAAAGAAAATATCAGGAGATGCCTTGTAAATAATGAAACTAAACCATTCAAGCCAAAATTTTACACACTCTGGAACCGGGATATGAAGAAAGGAGGTTAAAATTCTGTTTGTGGACTAAAAGAGAATATTTAAGTGACATAGACTTCAAAATAATTTTGTTCAGTGATGAAGCTGCGTTCACTACAAATGGAGTAGTCTCGTTCCAAAATGCAAGGTACTAGTCTGCGAATAATCCTACTTGGGTTATAAACGCAAAAAGGCAATATTCTTATAAAATGAATGTGTTTTGTGGAATAATCCATGATAAGACTATCGGTCCGTTTTTTTTCAAAAATGTTCTGAATGGAATTATATTTTTAGACTATTTGAGAAATGAGTTTTGGGACGCAATACATCACTTACCAGTGCAGGATCGAATGGATTTCAAGTTTCAATTAGATGAGTCTTCTGTACATAATGCAGTTATTGTGAGAGAATGGCTGAATAATAATTATGGAAATCTATGGATAGGTCGAAATAGCGCTTGCATTGAGTGGCCGCCAAGATCACCAGATCTGACACCACTTGATTTTTCTGGATACTGTGAAGCAAAAAGTTCACAAGTCCACTCCGCAGTCAGTAGAAGATCTACGCATCAGAATATCTGCAGCTTGAATATCAGGAGAAGGTATGACAAGTGTATTGCAATGGATGGCGGATTGGTTGAAACAACAAAAATTTGATGAACAGTTTTGTCTACAATAATTTGTTGGATATTGTTTTTCAGTTGTTGAATATTTTTTAATGAAAAAATTGCTAATACGATTTCTTCTTTTTCAACCTTTAGAAATATTTACAGCAATCCTTGGTTTTTGCTCAACAATTCACAATGAAGTTCTTGGAAATCGAAGAAAAGATCCAAATTTTAGGGAGATGTCCCGCTTTCGAGTAGGTCATACTGTATGAAAGTAGTTACTTCAAAACAATTTTTCTATTTTTTCGAAAGGTTTTTTCTTTCAGTTTGTAATAATGAGTAACGTCTGTGTAAATGATCTACATATCTTTATAAAGAATTTTCATTGTGATCAGTTTCTTTTTTCCTTTCTTTAGAAGTTTTTTTATATTTTTTGTTTAACAATGGAGCAGATGAAAACTAAAAAGTTTTTCTCTCTAAATTATTTCTTTTTCAATTCAGAGACGAATGTTTTCATGTATGAGTATACTTCTTTCTACTTTTTATATAATGAAATAATCAGTTTCTGATTGTAATTTTAGTACTTTTCCCATTGAATTTTTATGCAAAATTCTTCATTTTTGAATAAAACAAACAATCATAAATTAAAAATAACAGAACTTCACGAATAAAAATATATTCAATTAAAAAAATTGCAAAATCAAAATAATTCGTTTTTTAATGAATCCGTTTTGTTTTGTAGAACACTGTTCCATTTATATTAAAATTGTTTCACGTTATGATAGACGATTTCTAAGCTTAAAACTGGAAAAATGTACTATTTCATTCAATATTTAGGACAATATGACCATTCAATTATACAAATATTACCTGAACAGCAGTAAAAATCCGTTGGTTAGTAATAATTTTCATGACTGCGTCATGGATATACTTGTTGGGATGGAAAGAACGATTCAATCCTACCATTCTAGTTGCAGGGCGAAGATATTTTTGAGTAGATTATCCAGTTATTTGTTCTCGATTTAAATCGAGGATTTGTTAATTGTCTGTCTTTGTTAAAAAATTCCGTAGTTATTTGATAATGAAGCGACTCATTGAAACTTTCTGAGAACCGTTTTCAATGCACAGCATGGTAACGAGGGTTGGTAGAACGAGATTAAAGATCATCCCTTTTGTAAGACCGCAACGGCCCGAGGAGTAACCCCTCAGATAGTTTCGATTGATTGCTATCAGATCTACAGCGAGATACAAATCACCCAAAAAGGGCGAGTTCATCCTAATTAATTGAAAATGCGGTAGAATACAAAGTGACTGGGTACTGAGGAATGTGACATCGATAATTCTATTGACTGAGAGGATGTCAACTCATGCTTAATGTATGGTGTTACTTTTTTGTAAATATAAAAGTACAGACGGCTAATTAGCAGAACAAAACTGATTTCCAATTTAACAATGGTTTATAATGGCAAAATAGCCAACTTCACAGTTGATGCGTAAATGATTGACTGCCAACCATATCTCAAATTTATAGAAAAATTGGTACGAGTCAAAAACTACTAACTTGATGTTTATAAAATTATCTAGAAATAAAGCTAATAGAATGACTTTGATTCGTTTATTTTCAATAAAACTGATACAAAACATATAATCGTTCAGGTTCCTAAGTAATTCAGATATGAACTTGATAAAACTTCTATTCATGATCCACATATTTTCGTAGATAGGAGTTTCATTTGATTTTTTCCTTTCTTCGCAAAGTGTTCTTTTCCAGCGGTCAGTTGTTTTCTTTCTTTTTTTTAATCACTCAATCTCAAATATAATGGTGATAAGAGTTTATCATTTCCTATTGATTTTAATTTGGTTGGCGAAACGCACGTTGAAAGATTGTGTTTTTGTTTTGATGTGAGAAAAGTTATTCTCTTCAGAATTGAATAAAAGAATAGAAAATTCTTTCGAATCAGAGACGACATCATCAGTTCCAATTTTAGTTGTTATTTAACAGTTGTCGGACATTTCTCCCTTACTTAGGTTATGAAAATTTTCAAAATAGTCTTGGGCTTGATTTTTGAACAAGATATTCTACTATCTTCCATAATTTTTCATTTTCTGGCATATGTTTGCTCCTCTTTTTACTTACACTTAATATGAATGTGTTTGCATTCCTTTCGATATACAGGGTGTTTTTTAACTAAGATACAAAACTTCAGGAGTTGATTTGTTAGGTCGTTTCAAGAAAAAAAAGTTTTTGTGAACATATGTCCGGAGTTGCTCCGTTTCAGAGACAGGACGTTGAAGTTTGAAAAAACGATATCTATGAAATATCATGAATGTCCTAACAACGATTCGGTTGAAATTTGCTAGAGTTATTTGAAGTAATAAGGCGCTCAATTAGCCTGAACATGATTGAAATCATTAGGTCCGGTGGCGTCTCAGTGGGCACCACAGCCAACAATATTGGGAAAAACAAAAAGGACGACACTGACTTTTTTTGTCAGTGAAATCATGCATGATGGAATCACTGCTCATTGACAACTCTGACTTCTACTCATATGACAACACTATCAATGTCAGCTGATCTCCAAAACAGGTGTTCATGATATGCAAAGTGGCTTCTATTTTGCTTCTTGAAAACGAAGCTAGATTTGAAAAAGCACAAGAAACAAAAAAGTCGTATTTTCAGTTGATCAATTCAAACAGGATGAAAATCAACAACAACAAGTCAGTGGCGTACTTTATTTTTTTAATATTGCTGGCTGTGGTGCCAACTGAGACTCCACCGGACCAAATAATTCCAAACTAGTTAGGGTTGAGTAAGTACCAAATCGGTGTGAGGATATTTATGATATCTAAGAAATGCCATTTTTTGAAACTTCAACGCCCTGCATCTCAGAAACAAAGCAGCTCCAGACATATGTTCATAAGAACTTTTTTTCTTGAAATGACCTACGATCTAACGAATCACCCACCCTCTAAAGTTTTGTACTGTGGTTAAGAAACACCCTGTATAGTTCATAGAGATCTCTGAGTTAGGTAGATTATTATATAATTTCAGAATATCTAATTGGTCTCCTTGAACTAGCTAGCGGAAAATACAAATTATGATATTACACAACTGTTATATCCACTGTTGAGATCTTTTTTATTATAGATATTCTCCCAGTATTCTTTCATTCAGAGTCTCAGTTAATTCTGTAAAACCCGAAAATAACAGGCATTTAATCTTATAATAACTCTCCATCATTCTCCAAATCACTTAAAATCCGTATTCGCAGTAATTTGTTACCGAATATAAAATTTCAGCCATATCATCTATAAAACATTGAAAAGCTCCTGAGAGAGTTAGCAGTTAGTGAAGACACGCCCGAAGAAGCCATTGTAGGGCGAAACAGGTGTTGCGTTTTTGTAAAACTGTATGGTGAAAATCTAACAATAAAGTGTTTTTTGAATACGTTACTCCTGAGAGAGATCCATAAACGCGAACTATACAACCAATACATTTGTTCTAGGTAAATTAGCGAGCTGAATTTTAAAAACGATTTTCCATTGCAATAATAGGTATTACTGTGATTAGCCCAGTCGAATTAGCTCGAAAAAGAGTTAGCTACGCAACACTGGCAATTTTTTTCTAAATTCAGTGGGAGAGGATCACTGGCAGTCTGATTTGAAGTTCTCGGGGTATCAGACCCGTTGCGTAATCCGCCATCTTCAATTTAAGGGTTAATTTTTTCATTGAATGAGTCGTTTATTTTCAATGTTGAACGAAAACTTAGAAAGGTTGTTGAAAATAGAATTTTCTTCAATTTTGATTTCAATCATTTTATTCTTGGGATCGATATTTTTCGATTTATTACCGGAAAAGGAGCGGTGAATATTTTATTGAACAACTTTTTTATTTTACATTTTACGAAAACTATTGTTATTGACAAAGTTGTTTGAAATCAAATTTTCTACAGTTTTTACGTCATCAATTTTATTGCAGGACCGATATTTTTCGATTCGTACCTAAAAGCAAGAGGAGGTAAAATCTTATCATTGTATCATCATGTTCATTTTAAATTTTATGAGGAAATTTGTCATGAAAAAAAACTGTGGAAAATCAGATTTGCTACAATTTTTAATCCCATCACTTTTTTCATATGATCGTCAGTTTTCGATTTATACCCAAGAAGAGGAGGGTGTAAAATCTTGTCCTCGCTATCCATGGGAACCTTGAAAAAAGAGTCACCATCATGATTGTAGCAAATTAAATTATCAACACATCAAATTGTCATCAAATTTTGAGAGACAATCAACAAACAAACAAAGAAAAAATAATTATACGATAACATCAATAAACGCGATAATAGAATGTCAATCCTACGAAAAATTGACGAGAACCGAAATTATATAAGAAACTTTATTTTAAAGAACATTTGTAATAATAAACGACTTTTCCAATAAACAAAAATTTATCATTCAATTCAAGATGGCGGTTGACGCAAAGGGTCTGTTACCCCGAGAACCTAAATTTAGACTAAAGAATTCCGAAAAGAAGTTGTCAGTAAAAATGTTTGCGTTGTCAAATCATAATTCGACTTGGGTATTTCTGAATTATTGAGAACATTGATAGCAGTCTCTCCACCATGAGATCGCATACGAAAAGAATAATTTAAGCAAACCTAGGCTCATGTTTTCTTTTTTTTTCGCTAGTATACCAGTGATCTGTAATACATAATATTTTTGGAAGTCACTCGCTCAGAAATACTTTCATAGATAGTATCTTATTTTCAAGACTTTGTATATTCAGGTTGATAATTTTGCTGGTGTTTGTAATACTTTTGATTTGAGTCGTTTTTACATTGTTCCGACTCAAATAATCTGATGGTAAATGTTGATCTCCAATTTGTTCATTTTTTAATCAGTGTTAACTCTTGATGTGAACAGATTTTGATATGCAAAACCAGTTTCTGCCTCTTCCTCGATTTCCTCTATTCATTTTCTTTCTTCCTGTTTATAACCAATATGATTACCGCCGCTGCCTCTTTGCTTTTCCATTTGATTGTTTAATTTAGGATTTTGAGTGGAACGTGTGGCTATTGATGTGTACAAATGCTTGCCGCTCTGTCCTTCCAACTTTGATGGAAAGTGAGAGGAAGAGTTATTCAATGTCAGTCCTTCATTTACAACTATTCTGTACAACTGAGGTCCTTCATTGCTGTCATTTTCATGCTCTTCTACATCATTCTTCCTGAGAATTTGAATACTCATACTATTGTTCATCCTCTATCTTGGCCATTAACTTTTTCATAAAATAAATTCAAATTTGTAGCTGTAGCAAATAGTTGACAGTTTCCAAGGTGCACTGAATAATAGTTTATATACTGAACATTTCTTGAGGGTTTTTGGGGTTTTTCAGTGAGACACCACCCATACCTTGATCAAAAAAATACCTTACAACAATAATAACCCACTTGGAAAAACTAATTCATCATAAGAATTGTTGAATTCGCCAAGTAATGTGAATTGATAATTTTTCACTAAAAAAACTACAGACTTCAATACTCAAAGCGCCCCGACAAAATTTCGGCGACTTTCAGTAATCGTGTGATAACTACTACCTAACATTTAATCTACTTGAGGTCGACAACGACGCTTTCTGCAGTCTGAAGCGAGTTTCCACTAATTTTTACGCAATTATTTCATTACACAGTTCCCTAATTACTTTGGAAATAGGATGCAATTAACTTGGTGTATTTCACAGCCTGAAATCGGTTATCATCCAAGTTTAATCAAGCTGCTAAATTCCACATGCAATTATTTACCTACGTTGGAGTTTATCAGGTTACAGTCACGTTCCTCAAGGTATGAACCAGAATGTAGAATTGGACGGGAACTGTGTACCCAGGAATTATTCAGAAGATGTGAAGGGAAATCGAAAAATATCTGATAAATTGAATGAGGTTTTGCGGATATAGTCTTTTTTATTATTGTGTGTTGTTCAACTTCTTCAACTTTTATTAATTCAAAATTAACTGTAATGATATCTGATTGTACACGGAAAAAAATATTATTGTTGTTTCCATAAATGAGTGATAATAGCAAGAGGGGTTAAAATTATTGTTAAACCATTTTAAAGTAAATGCGCAAGAACATATTCGTTACGTATTGTTGAAATTTGTATATGTCACTTTTTCACAGACGACAGCGTCTATTCAGAATTTTAATTTTTCTCAGAATAAATCGATTTATTTATGAATTTTCATTTGGTTCCTTTCAAAGTATTCCCTAGCAGATATAATATACATGTGCTAACAATTCTTCCAATCCTCAGAGCAGTTCTGATATGCACTTTTTGGTTTGTCTATGAGCTCTCTCAGCGATTCAGTTTTCATCTACTCAATGGTCGCAAAACCCCTTCCTTCCGTGGATCTCTTCAATATTGGGAACAGAGGCAAGAGTCGCAGAGGATCAAATCTGGTGAATACAGTGGTTGAAGCATGATTATGGTGTTGTTTTTGGCCAAAAAATTACTAACAACGTATGACGAGTGGACAGGTGCATTATGGTGATGCGAAAGCCATCAATTGTTTTTCCGGAATATCGGACGCTTTCTTTAAATTGCTTCTCGACAGCAGCGCATACCTTCATGATGAAACTTCTTTTTGACCGTACGACCAAGTGGCTGAAACTCCTGATCCACTACGCCTCGGTGATACAAGAGAACAGTGAGCAAAACCACATTTGGTCTCAACTATTTTTGGTCTTTTCCATCGGAACCATCGATTTGATTTTGATGTCTTAACCATATACCTATGATTCGTCACCCTTATGAGCAAATCTAGATTGCTGTTGACGTCATTTAACAATAGATGTGCGATGCTCATGCGACAGTTTTTTGCTCAAAATTCAGCAATTTTGAAACGAACCTTTATGCGACATCCACAGCAACTAATCTAATAGTGATTCGACTATTCTGCATAACAATTTTCTTCACTTTCTCATCATTTTCATCGGCTGTTGATATGCTGGGGCGTCCAGGGCAAGCGTCATCATTAACAACTTCTCGATACTCTGTGAAAACCACTCGTAAACATTTTTCAATTCAGAGTATAATCATCGTATGTCACTGTCAACATTTTGAGTGTTTCTGATCACCAAATTTCATTTATTTTACACAAAATTTGATGGAAATTCTTCAATCGATTTTTTTCGATAGCAGAAAATCGCCGAACACGCAAAACGCTTCTAACCTTCATACCTCTCACCAGCAAACTGGAGATGATAAACAGCTAAAACTGTGATGGTGCCAACATGAAAAAAAATTAAAAAATCGCCAATCAAATGTACATAGCCCGTCAAATTTGAACATCCTCCTTGGTTTTTGAACAGTCCACTATATACAGGGTGGCCACTTTTTCAATGGGATAGTATTGGTAACTTTTAAACCATAAGAGTTAGAAGGTCGATCAAATGGAAAAAGAGTTGCATTCATGAAAGTACTGTCAAGTGGTTCAAACGAACCGAGAATATCAGGGCCGCTTATTGAGATATCATAAGAAAAGTAAATTCTGTCATTTTGATTTTTCTTATGTTCCCACGTTATTTGAAAAATTATCAAAAAATGTTGCAGACATGTTTTATTTGATAGGTAATTCTCCTCCATTTGACGTAACCAGATTTCGAATCCAACGTTCCATACTCTCTGGGCCACCTTCGACCTGATTTTTTTCAACACGGACCTGCATATTTCATGACAATTTTCGAAATAGCTTCACACGCTGAATTCAACGATATATCATACAATGTCATTCATAGTTGGTTTTCAGGTGATTTAGACCCTTATCCAAATTTCTTTGGTTCAGATCTGTATTTGAATTTATTTC
>WOGR01002218.1:0-17946 GCA_015342045.1 Leptinotarsa lineolata | reverse complement strand
AAAATTTTTCACGCCAAAAATAATTGCCGCTGCTTCTTTTCCGATTTGAGAATAATTAAGTTCGGCTGTGTTTAGTAATCGTGAGGTGTTGCTCCCAGTGCGTATTGTGATGCGTCAACAGTTAATTTAATTTTTTTTTGGGTCAAAATGTGCTAGTATGGAAGAGGATATTAACATATTTTTAGCCTTATCAGAACTTTTTCGACACTCTGCAGACCATAACCACTTCGTATTTTTTTTAACAAACTATACAAAGGCTTCATTATATCTGATGCATTTTGAATGAACTTACCATAAAAATTAATGATTCCCAAAAATGATTTCAATTGTGTAACCGTTCTGGGAGACGAAACATGTTTGATAGGTAACACTTGTTCATCCGAAGTATGTAAGCCATCTTCATCGATTATATGACCTGAATATTCCACTGATTCCTGAAAAAACTACATTTATCATTTTTTAGCTTCAACCTACAATCTTGAAGCCGTTTCGGAACATTTTCGAGTTTTTCAAGATGTAATTGATTATTTTCAGCAGTTATCAAAATGTCGTCTAGAAAACAAACAACCCCTGGCATTACATTAAACTGTTCTATAATGTTCTGAAACAACGATGGAGCTGATGTGATACCATACGTCTTGTGTAAGAAAACAGTCCTTTGTGGGTGCTAATAGTAACTAGTTTCCTCGATTCCTCTCATAAGACAATCTGTTGATGAGCCTCTTAAAGATCAATTTTAGTAAACTTCTCACCACCTTGTAATCGAGAAAATAAATACTCAGTGTGTGGCAATGGAAAATGGGGTATTTCCAGATATGGGTTTAAAATCACCGCATATGCGAATGCCGCTATTCGATTTCAAAATAGACACTATTGGTGTAGCCCATTCAGAAAATTCAGTAGGTTTCGGAACCTTATTTTCAACCAAACGTCTAATTTCATTTTCAATTTTCGGTTTTGATGCCAAAGGCACTAGTCGAGCCTTGAAAAATTTTGGAACAGTCCCCTTGATTCTCAACCTGATTTCGAACTTGTTGAAGTTTCCTAATCCTCCATCAAATACATCATTATATTTCGAAACCAAATTCTTCAACTTGTAATCATTCCAAAAATTTCCATTCGAAGGAACATATTCTATTTTGCCTATACCTAGCTTTAACATTTTTAAACCATTTCTACCGATGAGTGGAGGTCCTCCATTCCTAATAACAAAAGTTTTGAGAATTAATTTATCAGCTCCAAAAGTAATATTCAACTCCAAGAATCCCACAGGTACGAAAGAAAGATCTACATAATCTCTTAACGTTGAATCATTTTCTAACAACGGTTTATCCTGGAAATATTTCAAATAAAGCTTCTCCGAAATTGCTCTATGCGCAAATCCCGAGTCAGCTTCAAAACTATCGGAATATTTTCTACTAGTAATTTTATGAAAGTTGGTTTCACATTACCATTTTCTTCATTATCTGAATCCAGACCTCGAATATTAAAAATCGATACCTCAGAAACAAAATTAACTTGCTCTCCTATACCCAAAAATGTTATGATATTTTTTTACATACAGGAGCCAGATGGCTTTTCGCACCACATTAATAGCATATACAATTTTTAAAATTGCAATAACTCGATTTATGTTTTTTTCTTCCACACACTGCGCACTTGCTTACCATCTGAAATCGTTCCTGATGAAATCTATTAACCTCAGAAGAAGAAGTTCCTGCTGAACTCGCTGTGCCAGCTGCAGTACCTTCCCACTCTGACTCTGGAAATTTACCGGCTCCGACTCAACATCGACAAATCCGGAACTCTCCCTCAAGCTGACTTCTTTTATGGCCGACTCCTTGGACAATGCCAATTTAACAACATCTTTCAATTTGACATTAGTTTTGCATGCATTCTCATCGAACAACCGGTCCATGATCTTCATGTTATTTATGCCTATGATGAATGTATCCCGCAAAACGGTTTCTAATTCGTCTCCAAACCTACAATTTGATTATTACATTTTCACCTTCGCTTACCAGTCCGACACACTTTCATTTGGATCCCGTATCGCGGTGTCAAACTTCAACCGTTCGGCAAAATATGACTTCACCGGAGACAAATGATCAGTTAAAATTTTGCACAACTCTTCATACGATTTTTTTTCAGGAAGGTCGGGAACATATAGGTTCCTTATAAGAAGATAGCAATTCTCTGACAATGTATTCAACATTATTGCTTTCTTGCGATCATCTCCTGTTATTTCATTGGCAATAAAAAGCTGTTTGAGTCTCTCAGAGAAAACCGAAAAATTGGAATACTTTGGTTCAAAGGTATTTGATGAGCCCAAAACACCTACTATTTTTTCCGTCATTTTGTAATTTGCACCAAAATAGTTTTAATTATTTCAACCTCACTTCGGTAACACTGCACTTGCATGTATGGGTAAAAAAGAAATTCTTGTCGCCAATGTTCTGTTTGCTGGTAATAAATAAAAATCTCTTATTCTGAAGGATTTTATTTCACAAAATGACTACCGAAAAACATATCTGCACGAAGTCGAGCTCCTCCATAAAGACAATAGCTTTCATAATTACGGTCAAGTAGCCAGAGTGGTACTCAACAAATATGCCAATATATATAACAGATGGAATTTGACTACAATTTACTTGCGAAAAATCTGGACAAGGTAAACTATATTCAGGATTCATGAGTCATCTCCGATAGAATGAATTTCAATTTACATTGCGAATATACCGAAAACAAATGTAACAGGATGATAGGATTCATTAGTAGAATTCGCAAAACTTTTAACAAGCAAGAAGCTATAAAATCATTATATTTTGCTTATGTATTATAGTAGACTGAGTTTTGCCAGCGTCATCTGGAGTCCTCTGTAAGGTTAGACTTGAGAGAATCCAAAATAAGTTTATTGGATTTTTGACCTTCAGGGTAAATACTGTTTATAACGTTGATGATTTACATTTAGCTAGATTAAGATTCAACATTTTACTACTAGAAAAACCAAGAATTATCTCGGACTTGGTATTCATGTTTAGAATCCTTAGGAATTACTGTGATGCTCCAGAACTACCATACTTTCTATCTATCCATGTATCATCCAGAAACACCAGAAATAGGCAATTTCTCAATATGAGCTGTAAACATACCCATTTGGTCAGAAGCCCCTATTACTAGGCTTAGCAATAGCTTCAATATATAGTGCCAGGAAATGGAAATTTATTGTATGTCTTTATCTCAATTTTGAACTAACACAAAACGAATTTTTCACATGTAATCTAACCTGTGATTTTATTTTAGGAATTAGGAATTAGGTTTTTTCTTTGTTTTTGTAAACTGTACATATGTATATGTATCAGTGGATAATGCTGGGGTTTATATCTCTATGTATTCCAAATCTGAATGAATAATTAATGAATTAATAAATAAATGAAATGAAAAGGAAAATTTCTATTTGTATATTGTATATTACTTCAGCTGAATACAAATTGAAAGCATGCTGGCAGATATTGAACTTTGAAAGAAACAAATTTCACCGTGTCAAATCAGACGTGTCAGACGTAAGATCAGGAATCTTACGTCTGACGATTTCAATGATTTTTTCGTCAATATTGCTATTGATACAATACATTTCTCACCATTTGTATCGCCCAGTGAACTTCTAAATTTTAAAAAATTGTCGGCCCCTTGCGAGTCATTTATTTATCGCCGGTAACACCTCAAGAAGTAACGGATGCCATAAAATCTTTGAAGCGAACTGAAAGCGTTGATATACATGAACTCAACTCCCAAATTATAACAGATACTAGTGACATTATTCTTGTTCCACTCACTAATCTGATAAACTCAATCTTCATATCAGGAATATTGAAAATGCGGATAAAAAACCCATTTTTAACGCATTGTTTTCATTCCACAGAGGAATACATTGGACATTTCAGACTTTGTAGGAAATAAAGTTCTTCTCGCCCAATTTTCCATTTTCATCTTACCTTCAGTGGTTTTCTTATCTATCTTTCGATATGGGAAAACAGATATTTTCAACACAATTTTTAATTTTCAAATTTTTAATAAAGGTTTACTAAATGTATTGATTGAATGAATGCTTGGCTGTGTCGTTTGTTCATATTACGTTATTTTCATATACTGAAATAATTTGAAGAGAGACGCGTGCATGTCTGCAGAGTAGCAGAGTATTCTCCCATATATAACACACGTTTTAATAATGTATTTCAAAAATTACAATATTTCACACTATATGTGTTATTCAACATATTGTTAACAACTACAAACAAACATGTATGGTAATGCAGTCAAATAAATATATTTTATTTTATTCATGAATATTGAAATACATGAGAATAAAATACTTCCGAATCACCATCTCTCATTCCTATTCAGTTCGTACTATCAACATTCGTTATGGGATAGAATCATGTAACATTCAGAGGAACGCTGCCCAATATAATACATGAAAGAGTTTCGATATGAAATTTCATCTACATGAAACACTATCATCCTCAATGGCTGACTTCGAAATCACAAAATGAAGCACTCATTTTATTCATAACATTACGATTTTATATCACAGATGAGACAAATCTACTCATGCTACGATAACATAAATGTCACGGCATAACATGACAAAATTTCATTGATTTCTCCATCATAAAATTAAATGTCGTTCAATGAAATTGATATTAGAACATAACCTCAGCAGGAAAACTATATTTACCTCTTTTATTCACCAAGAGTCATAAAGTGGATTTTATGCAGCGTGCTCCGCCCCTAAGCATACTCTGAAGCTGCTGGATTCCATCCAGAGGAGAGCCATCCGCCGGATGGGAAACGCGAACATCACTTACAATCTTGATACTCTGTGTTTTATTCGGAAGTTCAAACTGAATTTTGTAGTGGTATCCTTAGGCTCGATCCACACAATGATGCCGTTCTCGGTCCGATCTAGCTCAGGTCTCGGTCCGTTTCCGGTCCATTAAATTACCTTTTCTCAAACAAGAAAGAATCAGAGTATTCTTACTATCGTATCGCTCTGGTTCCGATCCGGCATCGCGCCGGTACCGGTTGGTCGATAAGAATATTTGACTGGAGCGAGATCGGACCTGTCATGACTTGTACCGACAGTGTGAATACGTTTTTGTTTCAACTCCAGTCTTTCTTCGGTCTTGCAAGGAGACGTTACATTTTTCTTCTAGTCATGACTAGTAATAAATCGTGGAATTCTGAAAAGGGTAAGTACTCATTAATAACTTTTTATAAGTGTTTTCTCCGAGAAAAAAGAATGGTGAAATTCGCGAATATTTTAAAAGAATATTTGACTGTTTTGGACATTCAATGAATATTTTATTCATAAAGTGAAACGGAATAAATTGAATACAATTTTTATATATTATTTCTAGATGAAATAGTGATCGAATTAGTGAAAGGCAAATGCGGATTATATGATTTTCAGTCACATTACTATAGTGACAATAATTATCAAAGGAAAATGTGGAACAAGATTGAAAAAGTAGTTGGATTACCTGGTAAGTGAAGCACAAAAGTTATAGAAGATTTGATATTTATTCAATAGCCTTATTCTGATTACATCGCAAGATTTTTTGCCACGGTACTGAACCTTCAGGAGAGTTGAAGAAATTTTTAAAAATTTTCTTTGTCTCAAATGCATCTGCCTGCGCATTTCCTCCGTGTCTTCTTAGATTCTGTACGTGATCGGTATTAGCGCAATCCGAGTTATTCTCGAAATTAATGATTCGAGTGTTTCTAATAATATTATGCAGAATGCATGTTGTTGTTATTATTGAGGATGCATTTTGAGGATGAGCTCTGAGTCTTCTATGGTACACGCGAAAAGTGATGATCCAGAGAAACCAATTGCCTCACGAATACTTAACACAGCCGAACTTAATTATTCTCAAATCGAAAAAGAAGCAGCGGCAATTATTTTTGGCGTGAAAAATTTTTTTCAGTATATTTATGCTCAACATTTTTATTTGTATACGGTTCACAAACCGTTGTTGACTATATTCGGGGATAAAAAGATTTTACCAATTTTTGCTGCTAATCGATTGCAAAGGTGCATATTCTTTCAGCTTTCACGTATGATATAAAATATGTTAAATCTGAAAATAATTCTGCGGTTGTTTTTTATGTTAGGAATGGCTGGCCTATTGTTTGCCCTTCTGATAGCTTCAAGGCATACTTTTTTACGGGAAAACGAGATTACTATTGAACAGGACTGTGTCGTGTGGGGATATCGATTGATAGTTCCTCAAAAATTCCGAAAATTTATATTGGATGAGTTACACAGTACACACATGGGTAAGGTAAAAATGAAATCCTTGGCTCGATCCTATGTGTGGTGGCCTTCACTTGATAATGAAATCGAAATGAAGGCAAAAACGTGTCAATCCTGCTCAGATAATTCTAGAAATCCACCGAAAGCTTCATCAACAGTATAGGACTGGCCCAGAGAATCATAGACGACGTTGCATGCAGATTTTTTTGGGCCCTTGTTCAATAAGAATTTTTTTGTGATGGAAGACGCAACTTCCAAGTGGATTGAATGTAAAGAAGTTCATAAGATTACGACTTCCAGGTTCGGGTTACCATTTGAACTATGCACAGATAATGCAAAAACTTTCACATCGGAAAAGTTTGAGAATTTTTTGCGAGCCAGCGGAATTGAACATTCTACTGGAGCTCCCTACCATCCGGCCACGAACGGTTTGGGGAAGAGTGGGGTGAAAATAATGAAAAATGCTATCCTCAAGTCTGAAAATGATTGCCGAAATTCTGATATATGTTTGATTTTGAACCGATTTCTTTTTCGATACCGTAATACTCCTCATACTACCACGAGAGAAACACCGGCAAAATTCTTATTGGGCCGCACGTTACGTCAGTAAAAGGTACAGTCGAGGAAAAACAAAATAAGCAAAAACAATATTATAAGGCAAAGAAAGATACATTTTTCAAGGAGAAGGATAAGGTGTGGGTGAGAGACTTACGACCAAGTAACCCTCCTTGGTGCTCAGGTATTATAAATGAAGTTCTTGGTTCCAGAATACATAAAAGCAATTCATTCGACGAATATCGAACCTGTGCCAGTTTCAATCACTCCACGATCCCAAATAAATGGAACGAATGATGTAAACAGTGTAGAACATATTACTTCGAGCACAGGTAGTGAAATTGTTAATAGTGGAAATGTAAATAGTGGAAATGTAAATTGTGACATTAGGATGAGTGATAATTTAGATAGGGGAACTTGTGATGATGAAAATAGTGACATGACTAATAGAAACACATTTTCACCAAAAACCAGTCAGGTTTGGTACAGATTTTTGATTTTGTTTTTCACTGATGATGAATAATTTTTGTAAATATCTGTGAAGAGGTGTTGAATATTGGCATATTTGTCGGATACCACTTTGTTTGGCTACTCGACTGTTATAATGAAAAACTATTATTTTTATGGAGGAGCTCGACTTCGAGCCCAGATGTATTTTCCGGCAGTCAGTTTGGTAGAATAAAATTCTTCAGAAGAAGAGATTTTTATTCATTACCAGCAAACAGCTGTTTCGCATGTTGAGTTTGTTGGTGAGAGGCAGGAAAATTGAAGGTGTTAGGCATGTTCGGCTATTTTCTGCTATCGAAAAAATGGATCAGGGAATTTGCATCACACGTTGTGTGAGAACTGGTACTTAGTGCTCAAAAACACTCGGAATGTTGACAGTAGCATACGGTGATTGTACTATGGGTCCGAAAAATATTCACGAGTGATACAAGCTTTTCACAGAAGGTAAAGAAGATGTGAATAACGACGCTCGCCCTAAACCCTCCAGCACATCAACTACCGATAAAAATGTTGAGAGAGTAAAGAAAAGTAGATCGAAGGTTGTTCCAACATTGCTGAATTCCGACCAAAAAATATCAAATGACGTCAACGGCGATAAATATTTGCTTGAAAGGGTCATAACCGGTGATGAATCATGGAAATATGGTTATGACATGGAAACCAAAGTCCAATCATCCCAATGGAAGAGCCCAGAGAAATGTACACTGCATTTGAACTTCGGATGTCTGTGGTAACCAGTTTAAGTCTTTCAGCGTATGTACACTTGAATGTGTTTTATACAAATTAATCTCAGCGTCTAAAGTCTCGAACAAGAGTTCTACATTGATAATTCATCTAGCGTCAAGACTATTATTCATTACTGAATACAGTATGGAGCTATTCACATAGGTGTTAAATACAAATATTACCAATATCAGGATATCTACAAGTGTTTCGAAAGACAAAAGATATGAATAAAAACTTCTAATAGTGACGTAAAGAGTTTTACGAATTCTTATGCAATCCAAGTTTCGAGTGGATGAATCTGAGTTTCATGAAATTGACTCAATATAGATACATTCGAAAAATAAATTAAGATAATACAGGGATGGATAAAATATTCCACTCTTAAGAATTATCCCCACTGGACCTGGCGGCTCAGATGAAAATGACTCTAGGTGATATATTGCACACAATCACAGATTTCGAAAATGATAACATGTGTGCATTAATACTCACCCAAAATCACCTCCAGCCTTGATTCACAGGATACCATGTGGGGTACTGCGCTTCTACCATCAATTTTCGAACCAGGAACAACTTTCAGCCTCTATCAGGAACAAATTGATTGGATCCTATTGGAATATTATTCTTCGTACAACCAAATTCTGTGAAAATAAAAACGCTATCGAATTCTCAAAAGTCAGAAATTTTCGTTTCACAAAGTTGTAAAAATTAAATTGATATACCCCTGGCAATAATAACCTGAAAATATCTATGAAAGAAAAAGATAATTACTTGAATCTTGAATAATTACAAAAATAATTTCGGATATCAATTACATGAAGCCATGTAAACCCACATTCTTTATAGCAAATAAAGAAGGTTATAAATAATTAATGTAACTCTCCTTTCACGTACCTGATGTTCTGTTCAAAATAAGAAACGATTTATACGATCTCTATTCGAGGAAATGAAGATATGTTCCGATATTTTTGAACCATAAGTTACAAAATCAGCGATCAAGAATCAAAATCAATCCTACTACCTTGATCGATCGACAAGAAAAGAAAGAAATGACCCTTCGATTCGAGAAAAATCTAATTCCATCATGCGTGTTTTATTTGTGACAAATGGCCCAAAGTTAGGATTGCGTTTTGTAAAATCCTGAGTATGAGAGTTCGGCTATCCTCCATAAGAAGCTCGCTTGTGTATGAATTAATTGTTACTGATTCATAGAACGAATAGATAGTAGGCTCGTATGAATAATATATTTAATGTAACGTTTAATCGTTACAACCTGGTATATATAATAGGAGTGTGAATAATTACTGTCTGCATCTTGAGAAAAACTACATTCTTGGTGGCTTTCTTCAATGCAATAGAACAATAAACAATGATTGTAGGATTCATTTTTGTTTGTATCTTCCCCTATTTGTCTGTGCGTTTGTGCGCGCTAATCTGAAAAACGGCTCAACCGATTTGAGTGCCGTTTTCACTAGTGTATTGTGGAAAGCTCCACCTGATATTAAATGTTCATTCCATTACAATTTGTTCAATAATGATAAAGTAATGTCAATTCGAATAAACACGTAAAAAATTCTTGAAATGAAAACTATAAAAATATTTTTCAGTTGATTTGGCTCAAACCGTGGTTAACTATATCTGTAATTTGTTGAAGGAATACATCTTTTTTTTTCTATTAAAAAAACATAGACAACCTAAAAACTGAAGTCCGCGCGAATGAAGTGGCAGGCAAGCAATAGTTCAATATAGAACTGTTAATTTTCGTACCGGTGTCGAATAGTTGTCTGTTGTACCTGGGAAATAAAGATGAATACTAGAATATACGCAGTAATGTTTCTTTGTTTTCCAATGGGTTAGATAGTAGATTAATGTTACCTCATACTACGGAATTGGTGTGATGGTAGTGCGCCCAACTCACGATCGGAAGTTCGTGGGTTCGATCCCAACCTCGGCTAAATATTTTTCTCGGGAGAACTTATCTAGTTGGAGCTGGGATGATTCTGCAACCGTGGTAGGAATCACACGTCAAAAGGTAAGACCTCGTTAGTCCTTAGCTTGCACAAAGTTTGACTTCTGAGGGTTGTCGTTGGTAGGGGTGGGACAGCTAATTGATGGAAAAAAGAAACCAACAAAAATTTTTACTGATCTTAAATAAAAAAAAAAGTTGGGTTGAAATATGTCTCACCCATTTCTACTCAAAATAATTGAGAGAACGTTTGTAAATTGTGCCTACATTTGCCTCTGTACACCATGGCAGATCACCTTCATATGACATATATTTCATTTGTGATATGGAATAATTGTAACCATTTATATATTTGCAAAGTGAGCAGTGTTAGGAGACCTAATTTTACAAAATGCTTGACAAAAACTCACATAAATGAAATGGATATAATCTTCTAGACTTATATCTAGGGACTTCTCATTATTTCACTCGATCATTCTTCCAGAAACTTACTTCTTCTTACGGCTCTTATTTTGACACCAATTTCTTCTATCAACTGAGTTTATTGAACTTCATTCACGAGTTTCAACAATGTGACAAAACATTTTGATGGAGTACTCCGCAACGTGTCTTTTGAGTATTGTTGGTGCTTATCAGTCAATTTATCGCTCAGAAACGATGCATGCATGCAAGAAATGCATAATTCATCATCGCCACCAATAATGTCATGAATTACGATTTTGTTCAGTGGATATTTGGCAACAACTTCTTCATTAATTGTGTGATATACACAGTTTCAGGTGGAATCCAATTTGTGTGAATGAGTAATAGAATCAATCGACTACCCACGTTCTAGTTATGTAGCCAGGTAACATTAACAATAATAACAACTAAATCTCCACTTCAATTTATAGATCGCTTCAAAATAACGATATATTATTTGTTAGGAATATAAAACCAAAAGATAAGACACAAACTGCAAAACTGTGAATATTTTTGTTTGGAAAAATTTCATTCGATGAAAAAATCAACTATGTTCCTATTCTCCTCTGAGTTCAGGACTCGAATCGAAATTTGTATGAAAAATATTGTAAGGGAAAATTCTGAAAATCTGAGAGTGATATCACACCTAAACACGATACTTCAATTACAATGATTCACTTGCTTTTGAATTGGTCTGCTTACTAATAGACCATTATACTGATATTGGAGTAACCGCATACGTGGAAACTACATGTATGAAATTGTACTTTGTTTACTTCTTTAGTAAATTTTCGTCAATGGTTAATAAATCGAAAAGAATTTCATATTACGAATAAAATAAATTATGTTTTGGATCTTGTTTAAGAGATATTCGATTGACTTGTACTATTCGCCGGGGCAAGCACAAAGTATATGCTCTGCTGTTTCATCATATTCCAAACAAAGGCGACACACACTGTCTTCTGACAGTCCGAGTCTCTGCATATGATTATTCAGTCGACAGTGACCTGTAAGGAGGCCTGTTAGACATCGTAGTTTATCCCTACTATATTCCAACTGTTTGGTTTCAAGCTTCAAAGGTTGAATGAACGCCTTGGAGTGAACGCCTGAAAGATTTTGTCAGGAGTCTTCAAATCTTCTTGCCATCCAGGTGTTCAATGTTAGTTCGCCAATGTCTAAAGCAATGACAATGACAGGTTTTGATCTGATGAAGCTACTTGCAGCGCCCTCCTTTGCAAGGAAGTCAGCAGCTTTGTTGCCTTCCAGGCCAGTGTGGCCAGGAATCCAGACCAAAGATAATTTGTTGAGTCTGCAACTGAAACACCTGCACCAGAGCCTGGAGGTATTATTGAACCATCTGTGAACCAACAACTATATGTTCTCAACATTTTCTTCTCCCGGAGAATCCCGTCCTCGATTCTCGGGAAAAGTACTGTATAAGGCAGTTCGTAGTTGACAGTTCGATGCATAAAGTCAGAAGTCATTCCCAGAATGTTGTGACTTCTAGTGTCAGCTGGCAGTACTCTGCATTATATTGCTTTGTGAAATTGGCAATGTCCACAAGTCTGTATGCAGTCCATCTAGCCTCTCTCTCCAGGAAAATGTGGAGAGGAGGTAGTTCTAGAAGGATCTCCATGGCCACTGATGGTTTTGAACTGATGGCACCACAGATAGCCAGACAAGCCTCTCTCTGTAAGCCAGAGAGCTTCTTCTGAGCAGTTTATCGTGAAGCTTTCGGCCACCAGGAAATTGCTCTATAAGTGATCATTGGTCTGAAAATCATCACATATATCCAATGGATTTGTTTGGGACCTAAAACCTCAGTTTCACCACAAATCCTTCGACACGTCCATAGGGACAGCCTGGATTTGTGTTCTCGGTGGGTTTTTCATCAAGGACAATGCCAAGATATCTCACCTCCGTTCTAAATGAAATGACCTCACCTTTGAGATAGAGTAGTGTTGAATTTTCTTCTCCCTTTGGCACCAACTATGAACCATGTCCATCGTACTTTGAAGAATATTACAGGCTACCCTTCCTGACGTGGACTCAATATTTCTATAAAAACACATTTTAGCATCTCTTGTCAGTTAACTATTTTCATGTTATCGTTTACAGCTCACGCATTTTATTTAAAGTCACATTTGAAGTTCTTGCTGGTGTTCAATTTTTTGCATAATGAAGAACAATAGTGAGAAATTGTATGTTCCTGACGATATTGCAGAAGCTGCAAAAAGAGCTTCAAGTGGATTTGTACCAAAAAACTCGCCTCAGCAGTACGACATCGCATATTCTAATTTTCTTAACTGGTGTAGACTTGAAAACGTCGAAGGAAATTTCATCAAAACCGTCTTCTTAGCCTATCTAGAAGAGAAATAAAAAATATGGAACTCGTCAACTATGTGGAGCAAGTAGAGTGCGCTCATTGAAAATGGTGTTATTACAAGCAAATATCTCAAGGTAATAGTCAAAAAGTCTTACGTTTATAAATGAGGCGCCAAATGAAAAATATTTTATGATAAAACCTGCTACTATTTTCGAAATATATAGAGTCTGCCGGCATGCCATTTATTGATAGAAGACATTAAATTAATGGACAAATCATTGATTGTTCAAATTACAACTACAAAAAAATAGGCCGTTCTTTTTGCATTGTTGAAAAAAACATTGACTATTTCAATAAATACGTTTTATTACGCTCTTCCGTTATCAATCATCAACATTTTTTTTTCTGAAATACTCAACATAGAAATGCAGTGCCAACCTAGTTGATATAAACACGTTTGGGAAAATGCCCACTACTATTGCTGAGTTTCTGAACCTCCTGGACCAAAAGAATATACAGGTCACTGTTTCAGAAGATCTTCTGCTTCTTTGCTAGCAGAACCAAGAGCAAATATAACGGATATTAAGAAGCACGGATAATGGAAGTCTACAACAGAAGCCGAGGGTTACATCGATCAATCTATTTCTCATAAAAAGGCTCTCAGTGAAAGAATAATCCCAACAGCTAGCTCCAGCGTTACAGCATCGTCCTCTTCACTTCAAGAATTGAATATTAATGTTCATGAAATTATCAACCCAGCTAATTCAAATATATTACAAGGCTCTTCAACATCGCAAGATATTAATATCAGTAGTTGTTTCAATTGTACTTCTCATAATAATGTTCAAAAATAATAATAATAATAATAATAATAATGTAATTAATTCTTATAATACATTTGTTACAGAATTCAATTGTATCTATATACATTGTTCATTATAAACTTATGGAATTGAATTATTATGATTCGTTTATTGCTATTTGGTCGAAAAAATCGTGTTGAAAATATTTTTAACACTTTCGATGACAGTGACAAATTTCCTTTTTATTACTGTTTCTCCATACTGCCATATTTTTGAAGGCTGAAATTATGTGTGTAGATTCTTTGTATGTTATAGATGTGCAATAAGGAAGGATTTTCAAATATTCCAACTGGGGCGCCAGCCGCGGTGGAAAAAGGTACGTTCCGATATGTGAATTCATTTTAAGTATCATCATGACACCCGAGGCGGCTCGCTAGTCTGTATCAAATACGTTGTGACTCCATTGATACTCCAACCCAAGGCAATCTGACTGATACCACAAAGTACAACCGCAAAGACTCCGCAAATTTGTTTTGTTTCCTGCAACTCACATTGACTGGAGAACCATCAGATGAAACAAAAAGACTACTAACGAACCAGAACCATAACATAGCATATGGGACTGGTAATTTTTCAGGTAGAGATATACAGAATGTAACGCTTCCTTACTCGTTTCTGAATATTGAGCACTGAAGCACTACATGTGTCCAGTTGGAGTGACTAGCTCTGAATTTGTAAATGCAACGGCGCAGGTCGATTCTTGATTTTTTATGAAAATTCAATTATAAGTGCTGAATAGGGTTACCAAACAGAAAGTTCTTTCGGACACTGTCACTGTATACGTCACAGTTACATTGGGATAGACGACCCTGCAAGCATACGAATAAAACAAGGAATACGATTCATACGGTTCATACGGTTTCGATAGGGTTCTGCATCACCAACCTTGAAATGAATCAATGAACAAAAATAACAATTTCATATGGAAAATGAATGGTCACTGTATGAAGAAATCAAAGTGTCAATATTCTGACGTTTTCTACCCAGTCCAATGATGGCCGTACTATAAAATATAGCGAACATGATCTCACCCGAAGGTTTATTACACTAAACCTCACAACTCCTGATAGAAATTTTATTTCCACAAACCATCAAAGAAACTCAGAGCTGTTGTTCACACTTCTCCAAATAGACTTCTCTGATTTTTCAAATCTGGGACTCCGGGCATGCTCCAGCAGTAGCTCTCAGACCTATATTTCACAGTGCAGTCAGATCTTCAATTTCTTCCGGTTTTTATGCCATTAGTGGTTCTTATGCTTGTTATGATCATATGCTTTTTATGATTGTGCGATTTTATGATTCTACGATTTTTATGATTCTATGATCTTGCCTGGTAGTAGGTACTCAAAAGATAGACTTCTTTCTTATGGATGTTACTCAAATCATCCTATACCCTCTATACCAAGCTATGCACAGAAAAGACACTTTTAAATCTTTATCCTTCACACAGAATCGGTATCGGTTCAAAGTTCAAGCAATTACATTATTGCCTTCAGACATATTCAAAGCCTACCGATTCTGGTTGAACCCTACGAGATAGATAAGAAAATTTATTACAGTATTATACACCATAAAGGAGTCTACAAAAAGTCTGCGATGGTATATGTTTATCTCCTATGGATAACCCACAATAACCATTTTTTATCCTCCAGAAATGATGGCTAATTCACGAAGCGAGTTCAAGCAATACAGCATCAAATATAGATTCAATATAGATGAATATTCACGAAGATATAGCAGATTTGAAATGCCGAGACATAGAGGTTGCGATGGTATCAGCCGGGGAGCCGGCGGCGTGTGCCTGTAAATAATGCTTCAAAAGCCGCGTTTTGCCTAATAGCATTCTATGATTAGCAGCGGTCGCATGCGTTCATATGTATATTTAGTATCAGCATTGCACCCATGCGAAGACGAGATGGGTCGCTAGAAACTGTTCAATTATTATCTTGGATAGTGTTGTTAATTTTCATCAATTAACAAGTCACTGTATTCATAATATTTGGTAAGAACTGGCATGGTCTCAATATAGACGATAAACATGATATTGCACTACTACTATATGTTGACGATCTGGTACTGCTGGGGGACTCTTCGATTGATATTTCAAGTGAACTGAAAACTTTACAAGATTACTATCTGTTGAATGAAGTGTAAATACCAACGAAACAAAAATTATGGTCTTCACTAAAGGTGGATATAGCAATAATTATAAACTGAACTTCAGTTTTGATGGCATTCCCATTGAGGTAGTTGAAACATACTATTCAGGAATTACATTCTCTTGCTCAGGAATGTTTCTGGAAATGTCGAGAAGGAATGTTATGAAGGTCAATCGAGCCACTGGCGCTGTGATGAACCTGATGTGTAAAACAAAAATGAACCCATGGGATGCTAGGATGTAGCTATATAATTTCATAATACTTTCCTCACTATCCTATGCAATTGGAGTTTGGGGTCTCCGCTACTCACATGTTTCAGAACGCGGGCAAGTACATTTCTTCAAAAGACTATTACGTTTACAAAAATGCACCCTAAACAGGTTGGAAACTAATTCTATAAAAATGAGTTATCTCATATTGAACGGTCGAAGCCCAACTTTGGATTAAGGGCACCATTCGTCTCTCAACAGTTCCAAAGCTGTATTTCGCTGGGAACTGTATCGATATCGGTTCAATCATGTGCAAACCATCTGGTTCAGAACGCAACCACCCGGAAAACGTTTCTGCCTCCGTTGTGCTGTGCCGAGTGCCCGAGCGAAAGAGTAAGTCCGAAACTGCAGGCATGCGCAGATCGTGTGCTAGCTCTATCTTTTTTACTCCACTACAGAGGATCTATAAAAGAATTTATTGGATAAGGATAATGAAAAACTATGATCAAATTATTGCATTGTCATCGGTCCTTGATACGTATGCAAAGTTTCAAATCAATCAGACTTCTGAAAATTGGTGAAAATTATGCTCAAAGATTCCGTTACATTTTTAGATACAACCGAAGCCTATATAAGCCTGTTAATAAAAATGAGTCAGTTCTTCATATATTTCTGGAATGTCCTACGTACAATGGAATAAGGAAATGTAAATAATTCTCCAATTTGAATTCTTTCAATGACCTAGTGACGTTATTAGACTCGGGAAACATATCTGCTTCATCTACTCTTGCTCATGCAATTATTATTATTCCGAAACTGAGATCATTTGCTTTGAATGAATGAAGTGTTGAATAATTTGTGCCTCTTCAGTATTTTGTTCCTTTTCTGTTCATGAATCAGCTTCAAATTGAAAAATTGTGAAAATACTTTAACTGCGTATATCAAACCTCTTGTAATGAGATGTAATATTCTCCATATAAAATAAAGTTTATCCATCTATCTATCTATCTATTTATCTATCTGTATTCATAATATTTGGTTATAGATGAATTATTCTATGATGCTTGCGTCCATCCTGTTTGCAATGTATCACTTTATCTTCCATTCCGAATTCTCTAAATTTATGAGTATAACACAGACATAAAAATTCCTGGAATTAGAGCTGTACACCTCTAAGCCCTAAACCAAAGATGAAAACATTCATTTTGCATCACTCCAACTGAAGTTTACGATTGATCTGGAACTATAAAACTAGGCCTCGAACGTAAAATCAAGTAACATTGCATTTGCTGGAGATGGAGAATATTTTCATTGGTGTTATACCCGACCAGTCGAAATTGAATAAGATTCAACTTTTAGCTAACGAACTCCGGTACAAACCATGTATGATAGTTGGTGTCTATATTTGTTCTACCAGGAATCACGGTGAGAGGATAATTGGAAGAAATATCAGTAGAATAGAAAATGGATAAAGATACTTTTGAAATTACTCTCATCATATCCACCAGACGATATTTTAGATAATTCTCAATATTAAAATGCAGTTTTGATATGCCAAAAATTTTGTCAGCGCAGCAGTACTCGGCTGGACGGTGAATGCAACTTAAGAACTCAACAGTACACAACACAAACAACTCCCGACCTGGGATGATCGATATAAAACTTACAGCTATACTGATAACAATGAAAAATAATCAAATAATAATAATAATAATAATAAACGTCTTTATTGTATAAAATGACATATGATATACAATTGAAATGAAAGTGTTGGCGAAGTCTAGCTCAGAGCTATTCTACTCAACCAACAGGGGTTTGAACCCCGATTTGAAAAAGAAAGTTCACAAGTTAGGT